>JASAMV010002968.1:0-51347 GCA_030248065.1 Rhynchonema sp. JSB1_4
AAGTAAAGGTACCGAAGGTTATCAAACTCAGTGATCCGTTGGGTCTTGTCACAACTGGATATTTTGTTCTATCAAATCAAATCCAAACTTCTGCGACCACCAAGAACATGATTGATACTCCCGGTTCATGTAAATCTCATCCATAAAATGTCCGTGCTTTGCAGCCCTGCTTCACACGCCCACGTTCGGTCAACAAAAAGGTTCGATTAGTGGTCATGTGGTGCACATCGGGGGTCGTGATCTGCCAGCACGTGAATGGTGTGAGGTGATGGGCACGTGCAACAGCTCGGTCGTGCATCGAAGCTTCTCGATCACCTGCTGTCATGAGGGCACACCACGCGCACTTACGAAACAGGTGGGGGGGTGAAGACGGAAAGGTTTCTGGGGCTGTTGGACCGTGCCGAACTTGTTGCCGGTGCCATGGATCACACATGATAAATGATCAACCCTATTTTCTGAATTGGAAATGGTCGGCGTTTCATAGCACTGATTAGATCGCCAAGTTAGATGCCGAATTCTCAAACAACATACTCCTCAAAAAAGTTATTTTGCAGCAAATGATAAACGAAATTATTAACTAAATGCATGCAAAACGTGAACAATTTCAGGACGATCTAGTCGACCAATTGAACTACACGCTTATCGGGCCAGCTTCATCCTTTGATGACGGTTGTTTTGCGTATCAGGGCGTGTACACTTTGCATGAGAACGCCACAATCGATGACTCATTTGGTGAGGCATTCTTGGTCGATATCAATTTTGGCTAGCAGTAGTAATGCTGCAGTACCGGTTGACACGACGCTTTGTACATCATACGCGCTTCACTTGGAAACATCAAGTCTGCTGGTACGGGCAAGTGTCAGGTGCAATTGCGCAGACAACCAAGCTGCTGATATTGCATAATGTGATGTGAAATATTGCATCAGATGCGAACCGACCCGCTCACCTGGCCATGCTCGACTCCCAACGTTGATTGTCAACCCATATCCTATGAAACATCGATGTCTGATTTCAGGCGTGATCTGCAACTGCCCTCACGGTGGTGACCGCAACTGCCGACCTAGACTTCGTGAGTGCATTCGCGGACATCGTGAATTCAAACTCAATCTGCGATGCGCATGTCCGAATCCGTACTTTGGTGAATTGTGCGAGATGTATTGTGAACACGGCGAGATTGAGAGGGATGGATTCGATGTGACTTGTCGGTCAGTACGCATTACATTCCTTGCTTTTTATGGTGACGGTTGGGATCCTGTATTATTTCTCTGTTTGGTCTAAGTGTGAAAATTTCGAAGGAGTGCAAACAAAGGTTGGGTGTAAGCTCAGTGTGGTGATCGTGTGGTTACAGTCTAACCTCTTCATAGTGACATATTCGGAACCCAGCTGGAGTTTGTAATGTTAGTGAATATTGCTTGTTTCATGCCGTTTTCACAGACGTGTGGTGCACCAGGACATGACGCGTTGAAAAGAGACCACGCGTTGACTGACCTAACTGTCTCAACAAAAGTGCAAAAAGCCTTTGCCTTTGCAAAACGATATTTAGGTTCAGAACCACACCCAACCTTATTTCACTGCAGCTGCAACCCATTATACAAGGGCGTTGAGTGCACGCAACAAATCTGTCTCAATGGAGGCATCCCAAATCGCCGTCTGCAGGGTTGTGATTGTCCAGCGCCGTACTACGGGCCGCATTGTATGCGAGACGCAAGGGCGCTGCCAAAGCCAACCAATGCGGGCGATAGAATTGAGGAATTGATATTATGTGAGTGTGGGCGCGGCAATTGTTGGTTACACTGCTTCAACACGAGCCCGATTTCGAAGATGATGTACCTACTGTGAAAACGACCGGTAAAAGAAAATGCGGTATTGATATATACATTTAACTAATCGGACATGTTTCGAAATGTTTTGCTGTTCTGCCACGAACAATATCGTGTGCCTCGTGTGTTGACATAGCGTAACCTGGAATAACTCAATTTCGTCTGCGATATGAATTTTCGAATATACATTTGAAACATCACCCCGCTCACAACAGGTGCCATAATCCTGGTGGTGATCTTGGTGATGATCGGTGTTGTGCTGTGCATCTGTTTCTACGTGGTCGTCGTTCGAGCCCGTCGCGATGTGCGTGCTGACCGGCACAGACGGGATGTGACGGGATCGCCGGCCAATCAACCCGTTACGGATCAGCAGATCCCGTCAGTTGCCATCGAACTGTCAATGTACGCAAATGCTCCTGCGCCACCGGTCTCAGACCAGGACATGCCTCCGCCGTCATATGACGAAGTGATGCGGATCAGGGTCGTGAGCAGCAATTCGAATGTTGTTGCCGGCGGCTCGGTGCAACGAACCGGCACTCGACCCAGTCCGGTACGGACCGTCACCAAACCGGAACACTCGACGGAGACTGGGAACGCGGAAGAACGGGAAGATGCGGTTTGAGAAACATTTTTCATCATAGTTCTTGGTATATAGCTATGGGTAGTTATGACTGATGGTGCTCATTCACTTGCCTTTAGTTTTATTTTCTTGTGTTCTCATTTGGTGCTGAGTGTCGATAAACGGAAATCACGACGGCATCAGAAACCAATGCGTTTCGTTCGGCCATGTCCGATATCGCGCTTGACCCATGTGTGCTGGTGCACAGACCATGTCGGGCGGGCCACCTGACCTCTTGTTGTCATGGACATCGGTGACTTGTTTTCAATGCTGTGAAACATCAGCGGTCACAACGCTGTGCAACAGCGTCCAATCAGTCGGTTCCATTTTTATCCAACAGATGCATGCAGCAGAAACAACCTTTGGAAATAAATACACGCTCAACCGCATCAATAACAAGGACACGATAGACGTTTGAGAGATGTGAAAGTTTGGATAAGGCTGCAATTTGCCGGTCACTTTTGTGCCCTTACCAGATTATGATCGTCCTGATACAGTCTAGCCTCGTTATAGTGACCTGCTGTTACGAACGATAGTTCGGTTGGGTCACCTTGTCTGCTTATCGACCCGGATAGCAACATTTCAGGGTCACAATTCTCAATGCTGTCATTGTCAAAACTGCCACTGCTACCAGACTGTAACACCCACTAAACAAAGCAGGCAAAAAATGACCGCAAATTCGTATAAGCGATAGAACTTCGCTAAAAAATTCGCCACCAGTACCCAAAAAAACAAGTCATGAATTGGTTCACACGAGATCTCACGATTCTAAAAATCGTCAAAAAGGTGAAAACCAATTCCGAGCACATTTATAAGATTCTGTATAAAAACGGAGTTTCTCAAGTAGATATCACGAGTTTGTGTGTAACAACGAATGTCTGCCCGGCATACAACAATGTCCATTGATTGATCAGGTAAAACTCAGACAGATATTCCACAACGATCCTCATTTATGTTTGCCACCTCCACCCGGTCCTTGTGTACCGCTGGCAGACTGTAGTTGACGCATCATGTTCTAAAAAACCTCAGTAATTATGATACGGAGCTGTTTTTTTGGTTAATCTTATGCGCACAAAAACGGCGGGATGGAAAAAGCACGCCTGGCGTTTTCTCAACTCTGAAGTTAATTTTTTACATTCGATTGGCTGGAATTTCCGAAACGGTGCAAACATTTTGACAGTGAGCAATACTTATGGATGAAAAGATGTTTTCTTCCGAGAAAAAACCGAAAAAAACCCGGTCCATCTGGGGTTGGTTCTTTAGTAAGTACAGTTTCATGTTTACACCGAGCTTTCGACCAAGCTCACACCGAACTCTACACTTAATTCTTCTTTACACCGTTTTGAAAATTCAAGCTATTTTCAGGTTTTTACCCCGATTGATGCAACTTTATTATGGAAGATGTAACGGCCTGCAGACTTACATTCGATGTAAGAACATTTCGTGACATGATCGGTCGAGGCCTATCACCTGGTACCACGTTCTGATTCATGTTGTCTGTGTCTGTCTGTCCGTGATTTCGTACACCTTCTCTCTCACCCTTTCCTGTCCTGGTTTTGTATCTATTTTTCATTCCCGTAACTTGCACACCCTGTTTTGTATTTATTTTCATGTCCGTAAACTCCACACCCGGTCTTGTAATTATGCTGCTCTCACTTAACCTTTTATTTATGTATTATTGAGTTGGTGCCGACGCCATAAACTAACTAATCTGGTAACCACCAAACGTGAACAACGCAAACAGAACATGGTAGATGCTTCCAAAATAAACAACAAATGCATGGTCAGCCAGTGCTCGGCGTGGCATCGTACCCCATCCCCTACCATTACCCAAATGCATCGTTTACCCAACTGCGCCTGCCCCCTACCCACCTGTAATCCTCCCATGCCACCCATTTGTTGCAGCACACGAGGGTCCATCATTCTGGCCATTTGTTGGTTAAGTTTGGCCATTTGCGCTGGATTCACATTCTTCGCTGACATGTCGTTGCCCTGTCAACAACAACTGCATACATTGTAATCACGAAACATCTCGGTGGCGGGTGAGTGCACGGTATTGTGGAACATTCTGCACTTTTTTGGCCTGCACCCGCTAGGATGGAGCAGTGAATAACAGTTCGGCACTAATGTTTCACGTCAACGATTATCTCTTGTTTGTAGTCTCTGTAATCTTTTATTTCTCTAAGGCTGGAGTCTGAGCCTGAAAATAAACCAAAGCCAAAGTTTCCGCCAGCACGGCACCCGAGTGGTCTTTCCTAAAAACTGGCCGGTCAGTCTTGTTTTGCATACAAAGTGGGCGGAGCCAGCATCCTACCGGGATCACAGTTTTTTTTAAATTCACACACAAGAATGTTTCAACTGCAACACCTAAATAAGCGAGTTTATTCACGGGCGATGATAAAGCAACGACAAACACAACCAACCTTGAACAGTCCCTTGATGCTGCCCATTTTCTTGACCATGTCCGCGAATTTCTTGTATTGTTGCAGCAGCTCCTTCACTTCGTGTATGGATGTGCCCGAGCCTCTGGCCACGCGGGCGACACGACCCGGTTGTTTGGAGAATAGATCGTTGGCTTTTGGTGAGTCCAGTTCTGCGACGGAAACGTGTTATCTAACGGTACATGTCAAAAACATTGTATATTAACAAAAATAAAGTTTATTTCTCAGAACGGGAATGTGAAATTGTGCGACAAAAACAGCAGTGAGTATTGCCAGAGATTTTCGCCGGCGCTAATAATTTGAAAGTTTGATGTGTTAAAAACGTGCTCTCTTTTTTCACGCTTATGATTACCTCTGTCATTCATCGAGTCCATCATGGTCATCAATCGTTTCAGTCTCTGCACCGATTCCTGTTCGTTTCCTTTGGTCATAAAATCCGAACCGAAACCCGGCAACATGCTCTGAAATAATGCACAAAACCTGATTTCATAACTGTTTTATATTAGAAAAAACATTAGAGCATTAGAACATAAAACTAGTGAAAAATTACTCGAAAAACGCACCATGATTTGACTGAACGGGCCCATCTTCATTATATTCTGGAATTGTTCATACATGTCCCGAAGTGTGAATTGACCTGAAATCCAAAAACTATTTTCGAACATACAATCACACCGCGGATATCTAATTTGTTTTTTCAACACCTTTTCGTTATTTTTGACTGTATTCTCTGGGGGAAAAGTCGGCAGGCACAATGGAGAAAAACACTGTGGACCGTTGTATGCATATCTACATTTCTAGTGAAACATATCAGTTTCAGAAAACAACGCTTTAACATGCTACCCAAGTATAGTGACACTACGCAACACGAGCCCCATTTCGAAGGTGGCAGAATAGTGAATATTCCGACGTGGCTGCTGATTTGGGAAACGTTTACACGTTGTGGAATACAACATGGTGCATAAGGAGTTTCTCTGTCTTTTCCTTTTACAAGTGCACCAACTCCGAAATCGATTTCGTGTTGGCGTAGTTTGATTGCAACGGAAAAAAATCTAAAAATATGAACCGTGCTTGAGTCGCTCCATTAATTCCTCGTTGTCTTCAAGACCCAGTTCGTTCACCTGAAGAAAGATCAAATGTCTGAAAACTGGCAAGCAATAAACACAGCGCTCAGCCAACCTTGGTGACCAGTCCCTCGATATCACCCATTCCCAATAATTTCTGCACAAACGGTTGCACTTTGAACGGCTCAAAATCGTCGATATGTTCACCGGTACCGATGAATATCACAGGACTGTTGGTCGCGGCGACGCTGCAACAGTTTGCACAACGTCGTTGCTTTTAACATACAGTGTGAAACATCAGACGATCGCATCACAGCTTGGAGGAAACAATTCGCAATGGTCTTGCAAAACATAGGACCGTATCGACTTTGAAGGCAAGCCTGTTGGCATGACTTGGCAAGGCAATGACATGACATGGGCAAATTTTGGTTGAGCTGTATTTCGTGATAGAGTTGGCGCACTAATTTCGACTGGCATAAAAGCTGTTCTCATGCGCCAAATAAACAACTTTTGCGATGGTCCGAAAGTAGTCCGTCAACTCTATCACAAAGTAGAGTTCAACCAAAATTTGCCCCTGCCAAGTCCGTGCCAATCGACGTGGTTTCAAGGTTGATACGGGCCCTTAGTATCCTATCCAGAAGATTACGTCAGAATCGCGCGAAGGCCCGTGTGAAAGTTGTTTATCAATTGTTTTTGGCCCGCCAGTCAAAGCCAGAAATATTCGTAGATCGCCAGAATTTTCAATCGAAGTTATTAACTCAGACGACCTTCAAGCCCGAGAAGATAGTAACGGCCAAGAACGACTGAGGACCAACGTTTCAAGACAAACATGGCGGTAAACACGGGGCGTTCCTCAAATCCTGTCAGGCCCAACTTTTCGCAAGGCGACCGGACCACATAATGCACTCCAAACATCCCACGGGACTCACGCGCTCAACGCTCCGCCACCTTTGGCATGCGAATCGAGTTTGGTTATGATCACGGACGCAACATCGACCTTTTCTTTGAACGCTCGCGCTTGTAGTTCACACGCTTGACCGATGTTCGCATCCATCACGTACACTACGTTGTCCGGGTCCTGGACAATGGAAAATTTTGGTTCAAATTCGATCTATTGTTATTTTACAGTTCAGAGTCTAATGCTTTTTCGAGTTCAGTTCCGTGCAAAAGTCTACCCATTTCCGCGAGCCCGACCGATCTGTGGAGAAACCCGATCAAATGCGCAGAAGAACTGTCTGACATCTTCAGTCTTACTTAATGTTCGCCAGGTCGAAAAATTTCTAAATGTACATACAAAACAATACGTTGTGCAAGCAGACTCACCACAGCATTGGCGACTTGTAACATTTCTTCGAACAGCGAGTCCTCCTGCTTATGTCGTCCGCTCGTGTCAACGATTATGATTTCGAAACTTTCCTTCTTGAACTTGCCCACACCCTCGGCCGCAATGATCACTGGGTCCATTTCGGTGTAGCTAAATTGAATTTTTTGGATCTGATGGGGAACATCTGACCACCACGATTTTTTCATATTTAGGGGTATTGTTCGATTTGCTGCTTCTGAACACGACTTGATCACTGTGGCATTAACGCAATACCCGGCGCAAACCTTGGTTCCTGTGATACATTTTTACAATGGCATTTTTTGTATTGTTTTGTTCCTCATGTTTTGCACGAACTGTTTCTATTCAAGCTCTGCCGCTTTTGTCTGTTGTCAGCGCAACGTAAAACTAACCCGTTTACAGCACAGCACCAGTGCTGTGGCTGGGGGGGGAGGGGGGTCCCTCCCAATGGTACCCAACCCGCCCGGCCTAGTACACTACCCCCTACCCTCCCCGCCCTGGTACCCTACTCCCTACCCGCCCCGCTCTGGTACCCCGCCCGCCCCGATTTTTGCCCTCAAAATGCCCATTTTTCGGTCAAAAATGCCCAAATTTCGACCGAAAGCCCTTAAAAGTGCAAAAAATCACGCGCTACGCGCGATATATGCACTTTATAGCATATAAAAAGGCACCCAAAAAACTTGTATTGTACCCTACCCGCCCTGAAAAATCTCCCCCCCCCCAAGATTCCAGGTACACTACCCCCTACCCGCCACGGATTTTCCCACCTACGCACCCTACCTGCCCCGCCAAAGTAGCCACAGCACTGCACAGCACCACTGTGCCTGGTTTGCTGGACAACGTTACAACAATGCAAACCACAACGGAATTCTGCTGAATTAATGAATCAAAGAAGAACCGAACCTGCCGTAAAACGGAATGCGCGCTTTGGTGGCATTCTGTTTCAATTGATCAAACGCGCCCGCTCGGAAAGTGTCTGCACAAATCAGACACGTCTTCCAGCCCTTCTTCTGGTAATAATAGGCGAGCTAAAAGACAAAAGGTTGGAAGGAAATGTTTTTTATAAGCTCTTGAGAAATAAACTGAAAATATTCATTGTGCTATATATAAAAAACTGCGATTTTTTTGCGAATTCCAATATTATCCAACAACATGCCTTTGTGCAGGTGGTTGTCTTTCCGCTGCCCTGTAGACCGACGAACATGATCACGTTTTGCTTGCCTTTGGTTGGTTGCCATGGTTTGACACCCGGATCGACCTGAATGCATTTATTCAATGTTTACAATGTTTGACATTCACTCATCATGCTGGCTGTTTTCCGGTTATCACAATTTACAATTCGTCTGATGATTTTAACGCAAGTGATCGTCTCTCATGTTGAAGTTGGAAGTTGAAATGGTCCGGTATCACACGGTTGTACATTTTGTGATTCTGTGTGCACTGACTTTCCGTTTGCTTGTCTTCGTTCATCTGTTCGCGTTCTCGTCCACCTTCTCACTCTCTGCAGCCTCGGTTTTGGTTTTTTTCATTTCCGTAACTTACACATCCTGTTTTGTATTAACTTTCATGTCCGTAAATTTCACACCCAGTCTTGAAATTCTGTTTTTTCATTTAACCTTCTTCTGTTGTGTATTTCTGAAGGGGTGCCGACCAGTGTAGTTCCTGCGGGGGGAGGGGGGTCCCCCCTCGGGTACGCTATCTCCCCCTCAGGTGGTACACTATCCCTCTATCTCCCCCACCGGGTACGCTATCTCCCCCAATTTTTGCCTAAAATAGGCATTTTTAGGCCTAAAATGGGCATTTTTATACCAAAAATGTGTGATTTTTAGGTCAATGTTCTCAAAAGTCGTAAAAATGCCCTTTTTATGAAGATTTTTTTCCAAAAAGGGGCAAAAATAGGTCAAATTTTCTACCTCAAAAAGTGACTTTTTCCCGAATTTGGGTCTTCCCCCCTTCCACCCTCGGGGGTACACTATCTCCCCTCCGAAAAAAACGGAGGGTCCGCTATCTCCCCCTCCGGACCAGGAACTACACTGGTGTCGACCATGGTTCACCGGCAGTCCTGGTCTCCCAGCGTTGGACTGCATGACAGAACCAAGATTTGATCAGCGCACTGCCAGAAGGAGCTTCTATTAGTGGCGGGGTTCTATTTTTTCGACATGATCCGAAGGAGTGCCTCTCTCAGTAGGGGCTTTTATCAGCGAAAAAACGGTTTGTACTTAGCAAGCAAGCACATGTAACCGCAAGTAATACATCAACGATAAAAGTTAGACAACACCAAACGAACCAATGTGACGAGTTCTTGAAAGACTGCACGTTGAATGACTTTGCGCTTGTTCATTCCACCAGACATTTCGTCGAAATTTATTTTTGACCTGAAATTATGCGTCAAATTTTGTTGATCACGTAAAGCAAGGAACGACGATAGATCCAAAACCTCAGGACGTTAGGTTGCTTTCTAGCAGCAGATGCGATCATGTGGCATAATACCATATTATATTATAATTTATAATGATGAGCTGGGGGTACAAATGTCACGCCGACGGTCTCCATTACCCAGCAAAAGACCCCCTCCCCCAGGAACTACGCTGTCTGGCACTGGCCCCTCCCCTAGGAACTACACTGGCTCGAGATAGATGCCCTTAACCCTTCCCTCACCCGCCCAGGCCCAGCCATTATAGTGGGCGCTGGTACGAGTGTGACAGTGATGCGACAGTGGTGATCCAGATTTCCAAAAAAAACACTAACACAACACCTGATCTAATCTAATCTTCTCGAGGAAGGAAACTAACAGAACACTAACTTGACGTTTTCTCGCAACTGTTTCACCAGACGAATGTTGACGTCTGCCTCGAGTAGCGCGGAACAGACATCTTTCAGCATGGCATTGAGAACCTAAAATGTTTTTCGAACATATGATCTTGATCAAATACCAATAAAATTTAAAAAATCAAATTTTTTCACCAACATCTTCGTTGATGATCGTCGCCTGGCCCAACGACCCGATGGCCGTTCTGATTTTCCGGCCCAGATCTGCCAACACCATTTTGACCCGATGACACGAACAGGAACAGCAAGCAATTAATCCATAATCAGAGGTGGAAATTTTGTCTTCGAAACAGAGAAAAAACAGGAAAAAAGGTCATTGAGAAACGGAAAATTTTTTCCTGTTAGGAACAAATAAGCATAAAACAATTTTTTTCTGAACACTGGTTTGAAAGGGTGTTTTTTCGTTATATAGTCGCATTTATTCGTGTCTGTCTATTCATCAATAACAAACGTGTAATAAGCTGAATTTCTTTGTTTCAGCTCGGGATTGGGATTTTGGCATTGGCAGGTGGCTGTGCGACGACGAAAAACAAGGTCTACCCGTGTGTCATGCAAATAAATGCTGTTTTACAGACAAAAATAGCTTTTTTTCTCAAACTGGCTGTTTCAACACATTTCGAACCCAAAATTGACATTTTTGACTCAAAATGGCTCAAAATCGGTATTTTTCACCCCAAATAGGCAAAAAATCGCGCGCTACGCGCGGATTTAGTTACATCTGAGTACATTTTCATTCATATTTACACATTATTATCTACTTAGTACACTATACTATGCCTTGATTTTTGGCGACCCCCCACCATCTATCTATCGTCAACAAGTTTGGGTCGACCCCCCCAGATTTCGGACTTGGGTCATGTATCTAGGTATCGTCAACACATTTCGGGTCCCAATCTATCTATCGTCAACACCCTGACCAAGTACTACACTGCAATAATGATCAGTAAACCCTTTCAAATTTTATTTGCAAGCTCACGCAAAGACCTACAACGAGATCCGGAAAATACCTGAAAAATACCGTATTGTCGGAAATAGAACCCGGGGGGTCTATTTTTTCACTGGGGTCATTTTGGGGGGGTTCAATTTATGGGGGGGGTCAATTATTGGGGGGGTTATATTTTTCATTTGGCCCCCCCACGAAAAAAATCATTGTTAATAATGCCCATAAAAATGGGTTGTTTTCAGTATTTTCTACCTTTAACAGCGTTAATTATGCTTAAAAAGCCGTATTCTGCTGAAAACTCAAGCTTAAACAACGTTTGACACAACAACACAGCCCCACCATACCACTAATCAGTGGTGTAGCTGGGGGGGGGGTGGGGGGGACCCCCCCCCGAGGTACAGTAGGTAGGTTGCCGCCCCTCGCCTGGTACAGTAGGTAGGTTGCCGCCCCTCCCCTGGTACAGTAGGTAGGTTGCCGCCCCACCTAACTTTCCACCCAAAACATTCATTTTTGGCTTAAAATTGCATAAAATTAGCATATTTGTCTGCAAATAGGCGAAAAATCGCGCGCTGCGCGCGAAATTAGTGTTTTAGGCCACATTTTCTTCAGTATTTAGACATAAAAAATTTCGGTTTCCAGATGACCCCCCCCAAGTGGTACGACCCCCCCCTAGCTCGGCTGGTACAGTAGGTAGGTTGCCGCCCCGCATTTTGGGTGGTACAGTAGGTTGCCGCCCCGCCTGGGTAGCTACACCACTGCCACTAATCTGTGGTACGGTGAAGGTTGGGGATGGGGTTCCATTAATGGGGGGGTCAATCAGTGTAGTACTTGGTCAGGGTGTTGACGATAGATAGATTGGGACCCGAAATGTGTTGACGATAGATAGATGACCCAAGTCCGAAATCTGGGGGGGGGTCGACCCAAACTTGTTGACGATAGATAGATGGTGGGGGGGGGTCGCCAAAAATCAAGGTATAGTATAGTGTGTGTACTAAGCAGGTAATAATGTGTAAATATTAATGAAAATGTACTTAGATGTACTAAATCCGCGCGTAGCGCGCGATTTTTTGCCTATTTGGGACAAAAAATACCGATTTTGAGCCATTTTGAGGCAAAAATACCCATTTTGGGGTCGAAATTTGTTGACGATAGATAGATTGTTCCCAGAATTTGTTGACGATAGATAGATTTGCCCATAAGTGTTGACGATAGATAGATGAAATCAAAAAGTGTTGACGATAGATAGATGAATTTGGGGGGGGGACCCCCCCCCCCCCCCCCCCCCCCCAAGTACTACCCTGGGGTCAATTACCGTAAAAACCTAAATATAAGGGGGGGGCTCTATTAACTCACTGACCCCATTTTGGGGGGCTCTATTACGGGGGGGGCTGTAGTCCGGGGAGGCCTCTATTAATTCACTGACCCGAACCTGAAAAATTGTTCCCAAAAATACCCCCAAAAACCTCTAAAAAGGG
Source organism: Rhynchonema sp. JSB1_4 (assembly GCA_030248065.1). Lineage (NCBI taxonomy): Eukaryota > Metazoa > Nematoda > Chromadorea > Monhysterida > Xyalidae > Rhynchonema > Rhynchonema sp. JSB1_4. The sequence continues at coordinate 12,534 of JASAMV010002968.1, forward strand.
GTTTGAAAGGATGTTTTTTTCGCTTGTAATTGCATTTATTCGTGTCTATTCGTCAATAAGAGGCGTATTATGTGCTCTGAACGAACAGCAAACGTGCATAAATGTACCTGTACACCACTATCAAGCCTTAATACACTACTGTATAGGGGATGTTACTTAGTAGGGGGGGCTCTATTCCGGGGGGGGCTCTATTAATTCACTGACCCCTTTTTGGGGGGGCTGTATTACGGGGGGGGCTCTATTCCGGGGGGGGCTGTATTTAGGTTTTTACGGTAATGGGGGGGTTCTATTTTTGATTTCGAGCCATTTAGGGGGGGGTTCAATTAATGGGGGGGTTCTATTTCCGACAATACGGTAAACATAGAGTGTACGTAACATAATGATAATCATGAATGAACAAACGACAAAACGTACCAGAGAAATTCTAAACCAACCAAAAACACAGCAACGACAGACGAAAAATCAGTGATCAATGGCGGACACGAGATGAAAACAGGCGATAACGAAATTGACGATTACAGAACAGGACAGACAGAACCCTGACAGAACTCCGTTTTAGGGGCATTTTTGGGAACATTTTTTGAGATTTTAGGCAGCGAAAAGTATACAGCCCCCCCCCAAAATAGAGCCCGCCCAAAAATACAGCCCCCCCCCAAAAGGGGTCAGTGAAAAAATACAGCTACGCTGTGGAATACGACACGGTGCGCGGGGATTTCTCTTTCTTTTAGTTTTTTTAGTGCACCAACTCCGAAATCGGGCTCGTGTTGGCGCAGTTTGCCTTTATACGGGCACAAGAGAGAACTTTTCCACTGCCCCAGGCTCAGTGTAGTGGCAGGCCGGAGCGCGCGATTTTTGGGAAAATAAGGTCGAAAAACACCGATTTTTGCCTTAAAAAGGTATAAAATTGCTTGTGAGAGTTATGATTTGGAGTTGCGAGAGGTAAGTACTCAACCCCCCCCCCAACCCCCCTTCCCCTGCCACTACTATGCTCAGGCTGCTGTCTTTCAAAAACCGCTGTTTCAGCTCCCGCTATTTTGTCCGTGACACGACGCCATATCGTAACCGAACACACGGTCATGTATGTATCCTCAGAATGGCATATGCACTCTTTGGCAGGTGAACTGACGAAAACTAACTATCCCTTCATACAGCGCACAATGTGCAAGTCTGCGCTCATCAGACCACACGACGACACAACCTCGCTGGGAGTGCAGGTGCCCCATGGAGAGGGTGCACTCACTCCCACTCCTCCACTGTGCTCGGCTCGGTGTTACACATTACCATTGCTTGTCAAAACAAAATGCCGCGATATCGTTCATTCGATTCGTGAATGCGATTAATCTTGCGACATGGTGTACTCGCAGGTGCGTTCTGTTCAGGTATATTACGTATGTAATGTACTTTGTGCTGGTGGATAGAATTTTGTGGTTTACAGTATAATTTGTGAAACATCTGCCAATGCTGTTACACAGCAGTTGGTGCCGTACCTCGTGATAAAATATTCAAACCCCTGAGCTTTGTTTGTGATGATCATCATTTCAACTGGTGAGAGGAACAACTTCAACACTCTTATCGCAAAATGTATCAAAACAAATTTGCAAAAGCGTGTAGCGTCAGCGTCAAGTTTATACACTTCCTCAATTTTTAAAAGCGTTTTTCTCATCAAATTTTCCAAAAAAATTGTGTGCTTAAAAAGCTTGTGTTCCAACAATCTGTCTTTACACAAATCAACTGTGTATCATATGCGTCCCCTAATTGCAACATCAGCACAACAAGCAAAGCGCAATGCGGATCTTGCCATTTTTGGACGCACAAATATTAGCGTTACAGTCTGTTTTACATGCTGGCGTTTTAATGCATTTCCAATCAACAATTTTCAAACCAGAAACGAATTTCACAAAATTTTATTTTTGTCCGATAGAGTACGTATGTATGTATAAGTTTTTGCCGATCTACCGCAGCGATGTCAGCTCATCACAATGTTTGCAATTGCACTTGCAACTTCATAATGAAATCAGGAAATTTCTCTTCTAATTAACCACGTTAGCCGGCCTGTAAATAAGGATGCTGAGCCCGTTGTTTTTTCTGATGCCCCGCGGCGTTTTCGCGCAGGTAGACATCATCTAAATATTTTATTAATATGCATTTAAAAAGGCCTTAAAATTAAGATCGACTCAGTTTTTAGTTTTTCTCAACATTGTCCACTGAACGCGCGATATATTCCGGTGATCATGATCAGCACAGTTGTGTTTGTGTTTATGAGCGTCGTCACCTTGGTATACGGTATGTTGATTTCACTGTTTTGATAAGTTTAAACAACACAACTGTTTTCATTGCGTCCTTGTGTGCAGACATATGTAATACGGTTGGGAACCTATTTCGCAAAGCAGTGGTATTGAAAAATATCAATGTACATACATGTATAGTTGGAAACAAGAGCGGTGGTATGCCCGTCTGGAAGTCGAGCGACGTGTACCACGATGCAATGAATCAACTGTTTTTTGTTTTCTGTGCACATCTGCAACAAGGATTATGAGTGCAGATTTTTAGTTGATTAAAATATGGTCAAAATGAGCAAGACCAGACGGATCCGATCATCACGTTTGATACTGATAGAATTAGCACCAGTCTGTCTCATTTGTGACAAAGCATGGCATCGCATGGTCTTAGCGCACGAATTCCGTATCGTCGTTGACCAACCATAATCTGCCCACCATCACCTCCGCCTTTCGTCAAGGGGGTGGCGGAGGTGGTGGCAAACCTATGCACAGTGCAGGCTCGTTCACGAAGGCCGATTGTGAAGCGGCGGGTGCCGGGGCCAACGGATTTGTGTTGAGCGGAGGAAGATGCTATTTGTTCCACATTGATCTGGATTACGAACAATGGACACTGTACACGGACGCAAAAGCTGCTTGTCAGGTACACTGTATGCTCGTACAGTACAAGTTCCTCATAGTGAGCAACCCAAAGAACGAGAGAGCGCCAAGAAGAAAAACATTAGGCTAATTTCAGGCGACACACGCAACACTTGGCGCTGGTGAATTGGTGAACACCGGAGTACCTGGTCTTACTGACACGTTGCTCGCATACGTATCAGCCAACTTAAACGTCGATGATGTCAGTTGTAGTTGGTGCACTCTTTTAGTTGAAGAAACGTTAACTTTACAAAAAAGAATTCTGGAATATTGTTGTGCAGACGTACCCATCGTTCTGGACATCAGCCAACCGTGACGCGGCTGGCAGTTGGTTCTGGTGAGTTTTCCTCATTTCAAGTTCGGTGAAATCTATTTGGTCTAATGTCTTACCGAGCAAGCCCACAGCCCAATCACCAACGCATTCCAATGAACAATTTTGTCATCATAGGGTTTGCCCAAGTGCTTTCCCCAACCGTTGCAGGTACGACGGTAGTGGCACAAAGGCCAGCGAGCCGTTGGTGGACGGGTCTTTCCCATGGGCAAGAAAGTACGGCGAGCCCGACGATGATCTTCCCAATGAGTCGTGTGCACTGATCGATTTGTACCCGGGATGGCTGAGTTCATGGTCGAAACAGTGCACCGGACAACCCCACACTGACTCGTGGAAGGCGTTCCGCATCTGTGAATATTGTTAGTGTGTCAACAATCAATGGGCAAAATCAAGTTTGGTGATGGGCTCGGTCCTGGACCGGACTTGCGATAATGGACCGGACCGGCCCGATCACCAACTTTTATTTAGCCCTACGTGAACTACATAAGTACTGCAGCGCGTCTTTAGTGTTCCGGTTCCACCTGATTTAGCATAGACGGGCATGGTATCAGGCTATCGTCACTGTGTATCCGGTGGCCCTGTAAGGCCAATCGACGAATTCTCACGATGCTGATGTACATAAAAAAGCATTCAGACTTCACCCATGATGTCAGACTCAATTGTGCTCATGAGAACTGCTGATCTTACTTCCCCGCCTTTTCCAGACCAATAAACGACCAGTAAACCTTGACGTCAAACGGTGCCCCGAAGTCGTGCAGGGCTTGCAATCAACAATATGGCAATTCTAATGAAAGAATATCGTCTTTTTCTCTTGTTTCTTGTGCTTCTTTTCTATTCTTGTGTTATTAGTGGATGTCACTATACTTTTGCACATAAAACACTGTATTTTTTAACCCTCACGTACTGCATGTATATGCAACCTCAAAGACGATTTTTTATTCCTTTCTCTTGTCGTCTCGTTTATTTTCGCCTTCATTTTGATAAAATAAGAGAAACATTTGTGATGCTTGGAAGGTCTACAGTTGAGCGTAAAAATGGACAAGACAAATAAAACCAAACCTAAATGTATACTCTGCATTTTTATCAAAAATTCACAACAAATCGCCGGGACACCCTCTGTGCGTGTATAATTTCACAGCACAATAAAACCCCACGCAACAAATAGAAATAGGCACATAACGCGTGCATAAAAATTGGTGATTTTGTCCTTTTTTTGAAAAGAATCACAAAATAGCCCCTGACGGTTGTTGTTGACTTCTTGAGTCAAGTAGCACAGCAGAGAATGGGTTTCTAATCTTGTGTAAACACGTGTTTTGTACTCTGGCTTTTGAAGGAATATGTATGCATACATACACTTTGGAAAAGTGTTGAAAGGCATGACTATGACCGAAAACAGCAAGGCAACTTTTTTGACGTGATCTTCTTGCTGCTTATGCACTTTGAATTTTTATGGACACGAACAAAGTTCATGACCAAGCCATCTGCTCTGGTCTTTGTTAGAATAGAACCCTTGCACAATTCAGAAAAGCCTTTTCGAACATATTCTTTTTACTCATTTTATTGTCCATTCCAAAACATTTCAAAGTAAATCCTGTAGTATTTTGCAATAACACGGTATAACAGTCACACTTTATACTTTGTTCAAACTTTACCCAAATTCATGCAAAACTCTCTCTATGCTCTTGCAGCGCTCACACGCGGCCCTGCAGGCTCATAAAACCGCTTTGGCGTAATCCCGGCTGTTTTGTGCCATAAATGCTCATTCAACCAGACTGACAACGGAAGTACTGCACAAATATTGTATCATGCCCTGATAACAAGGTGGATGCAGGATTTTGACTGGGTGGCCTGTGTTCTTCTCTTAGTATCTGATTTTAGTGCTGCATTGACTAATCGTGTCGGTCGAAATTTACCCTGATCTGCAATTACAGATGCCAACTGGTCCCGATGAGCTCCATCCGTGACCATCTTTCCTCGAGATGGCATGCCCCCTTGACTAAAACCCACATCCACCCAACAGACCTCAAAATCAACAGTGGTAGTGTCCCTCGGTATGCGCGCACTCGGAAAACGAAAGAATTGAGTCGTTATGTTTATAGACCATAGTGGCATACACTGGTGCAAAACCATTAGGCGCACATGTTTGTACGGAGAAGCTGGTTTGGTATGAGGTTGCACTTGCTGTTTTGTTTCAAAATCCTGCCAAAGAAATGAGCAGGCGCTTCTTTCTGCCGCACTCTGCAGGTACATAATTGCGCTGACTTCATTCACGTCACTTTTTGGCTTTGTTGTGCGGTTCTAATTGCAGAAATTTCTGACCACATGTGTTTTTCACGAAGTTTCTGCGTGCAGTACGTACGTGCGCTCTATTTCTACATATTATTTATCATCTCATAATGGTAAGCTAACGACTGTGGGTGCCAAGCTTTTAGCCCCAAAAGCGGAACCAGAACTCCCAAAGGTGCCACGCACCACGCATGCGCACAAGCATAGGAATAGGGTGTTTGCGACTTCGCGCCTTTTCGCAGTCTCTTTCGCACATTACCGTATGCAAGCAGCATGTGTCAATCGATTCGCTACACGTTGTGGGCATCTGACCAGAAATGGGACAAAATTTCAAGCACTGTGTTTGTCCCCTCATCATTTATGGAACCAAATCCATGTGATACTCGACAAAAACTTTTGTCGCATGTTTCAATGAATGGGCTGTATTCGTGCATAAGCTCATGACTTCATGATGTAGTCCTTACGGTCCATACAGAGGGCGTCAAAAGTGCGTCCGCACCGCAAGCAGCTTATATTACTCTCTCCTGCCAAGCTACCGCACCACAGCAATATTGCTTTCAGAATCGTTTCATAGGTAACTCTTACCCATAAAGTTCTTTCCATGGCTTCTGTTCATTCCATGTGATGTACCCAATTTGTTTCCAAAGCCGCTCAGCAAGAGTTGTTCTGTGTCTTACATTATAAATTATATTGTGCTTTCTGCCGCCCGGTGCACGTGAGCGCATGATGTGTGTTATTAGGTGAAATGGAGCCTATAAGGTACATAGTACCTCATGGCTCATGTAAGCCGCTGCTAGAAACAAGCTATGGTCCACTACTATTGGTTGTGGCTTGCTACTCGAAGATTAAAGATCAGAGTGTACCTTGCAACTCTAAGTGCGCCCCAGAACGGCATGTAAAAAGCCGAAGCTGGCTATCTGGTTGGGCGGGTTGACAGCTTGCCTATTTTTTGAGTAAAATCACAGTGTGCGGGTAATTTTAACCAGCTTTACTTTATGGGTGTACAAAATTTGTATCATGTCCCACAATTGTAATCCGTTTCGGCAGCGAGTAAAGTAAATGAAATCGCGGATCCTATCGTGGTGCACCTGCTCGGCCGTTATACTTTACGTTGTTCAGCTATAATAAAAAGCTTTTCACTTTATTCGCTCTCTCTGTGGTTCGGCCTTCGGTAATTCAATCTTTCACTCACACAAGCGCGCGCCGCAGCTGCTGTTGTTTCCTGTGAAAGTCGTCCATTGCCCTATGTAGTGACTATATTGCTGTTTTTTAGTTATCGATAATCCGTGTGTTCCGAAGTTTACTTTTCTGGCTCCGTTATTGTGGTGATGTGTTATCTGCCGAATGTTCCACTTGCTTGTTTCACTTCAGTAATGAATCGGTTATCTCACCACAAAAAATGACAAAATTGTGCTCTGATGCAGATAACATTGTGTGCCACTATAGCAGCGGATGAACATTATGCCTGTATTTAGCAGACAAAACTCATGCTTAGACTGGGTTACCCCGGTCACCAAAAACAACTCAGTTACAATGTCTCCAATAAAAGCAACTCTGAGTCACTTTGGGCTGCAAGGTTCCTTTTCTTATCTAAAAACACGTCCGGTCAATACCGTGCGCACATTATGTAGTATATTTGTTGGGGCCCAAAAATGGAAGCCTAACTAGTTTGGGAAGTTGTTCATGAAAGGTCCGGCGTTAGAGCTTGAAACATTATGGTCATTGTGGCCACAGGCCCAGTCTTGCGTCAGAAATGCTTCGCCTAAACAAGCATTTTAGGTACAGGACCGCTCCGGACCTCATCCCGATCACCAAGTTTGATCCCGCGACGCGAGTCAGAACCCACAACACCTGACAGACACACCCCATAGCAATAAGCACAGACAGAACAACCATAAAGTTTTACTTTTCGCGTATGCGGCTTTTCTTTGCATTAGCACAACTATAGAGTTCGTTTCACTTGCTACAGACCCAGAAGGAAAAGGCCGCACGCCTTTTCCAGCTGTACACATTGTGATGGTGCACTTTTACGAAAATTTCTTCAACCGAAAATATCGAACCGTTTTGTTATTAGACGGTTTTTACAGGAATGCTCACCGTTCACTAGAATCTGTGTATGGGTAACAAAGCGAGCAGCGCGTGTGGTGCGGACATTGATTCAAACAACGACAATTTGATCAGAAATACCGAAATTCAAATTCCGAAAGGTCCAACGTCGAAAATGATCGACATTCATCAGTTGTTGGAGAACTACGCCTGGCAGCATTACCAGGATTTGGACAGCATAAAACGGACGAAGAGTGAATTCCGCGGACTGGAGAGGGACGATTGCTCGTTTGAGATCAATATCAAGCAGTTGATTATTGGTGAGCTTGGGGAGCAGATTTGCAACTTTATCAGAAATCTGCTTTTCATTCGTGAGAACAAAATATGATAAGGTTGCAGGATTTGCTGTTTTTGTGTTTGGATTCTGCTTCCGATGCCGAACAGGTGTTCGATGTTGCAAAGCAGCGAAAAACTCGGTCCAGGCCTGCTAAAAATTGAAGTTTGTGACTAAGTCGTCTACCCGAATTCGGTTACTGTTGAGCTAAGGAACACCTTGTATGGTTCCTTCGTGTTGCATGACAATACTCAACACAATGGCTTCTACCAAGGTAATCGGATCGGATTGGTCTAGTTAGACCGCTCAGAGCAGTCCGCTCTTTGACCGTTTCAAGTTGGGAGCCCAAATAACTGTCTTTTAAAATCTAAGACACCACTGACCTTGTACCATACCGTACATTTGATCTGAATAAACCAGATATTCTTTTCCAGACCACGGCGAGCCCGAATATGCCAATCTGCATCCGACCGGTGCCAAGCCGTACACTCTCTTCAAGACGGTCTTCACCAACAACACCAACCGCGATCAAGAATACTCATTCAAGACGGAACGCAACACCGAGTCGGTTGCCTTGATATGCAGGGAACAGGGGTACACGATTGGGGCGGAGGCGGAAATGTCCATGAAGACACCATGTTAGTGCAGGGAAGCAAATTGGGTGGACTTGGAGTCGCTGCAAGTTATGAAACTGGAAAGTATTTTGACTCACAGGTGAAATCCTCGAATTCAAAGCCGGTTTCAAGCACGAAATGACCTTCAACAAAGCAGCCGAAAACAGTGTCAGTGAAGTGCTCACGTGGGGTGTCGATAGCAGCATTCGGGTCCCGGCCAGGTACGAATTTAGTTCAAATGCTTCTTTCGTCTAATTTTAGCAGTCTAAAAAGTTTTTACAATATTCGCATTTGAAAATTCCTCATCCAGATACCAGACGACAGCTGAGCTAATTGTCGAAGAGATGAAGTACAGCGGCAGTTTCGTTTGTACCAGCAAACTTTACGGTTGGTTCCGGGACTTGAGATAATTTGAATGTATGACATCACCACAGCTGTCCCGCTTTCTTTTTTCGTGCTCAAAATTGCATTTCTTCAACGGCGTCAAGAACAACAGACAGCGGTTTGTGGTTGAACTCCTCGATGCCTGATATACCAAGTCCGAGCATTTGCTCGAGGGCTGTGCGATGCCAAACTACATGATGTCGAACGACTTCTGCGACTGCGATCGTCGACCTCAGAACTTCCTACCTCGAAATAAAGGCCGGAAAGAACCAATGTTTCACGATTGCCACTTTCCTTTTCAATTCAGGCCGTGTCACCATAATCATCCAACGTCGCCGTGACGGTGCCATGGTGCTACCCATTGTGGCCAACATTGCCGAAGTGTTCAGGGAAGTGCTGGCAAGTCCCAATTGCTCGAAAGAACTCAAGGGCATGACCACACTCGAGAAAAACACCGTCAAACTGATCACCAAAGGCAGTTGTAGTTTTCAATTCGCTATGAAACAGAAGATTTCCCTGAACGAGCACCCACTGTCAAGAGAACAAGATCTCAAAGAATAGTTTTGGCCATTTTTTGTCTAACTGTATTAATCAGGGCAACACATCTTATATGAGTGATCATGATTCTTGTATTTTTCGAACTGGATCAAGTTTTGTATTCTGTGTACCTAATTGCATTTTTATTTCTTTCCTTGTTGTTGAAAATCTTGTTGGTTCAACAAGATGAAACACATATATTTCAAGTTCCAGAACATTTTGCTTGAAGAGAGAGACTGAGGCGAGTCATGGCCGAGAACAAACCAGTCAATCCGTTCCTGAATAATGATAAGCTCCCAGGATCTGGAACTGTCTTATTCAGTCTTTCGCTGAAAGAAATGAGGCGTGTGCAATGTCGGTCTCCTGAATAAAAAAGAGTGTGTCATCTGGTTTTGTTGGCAAACACACCAAGTAACGACAAACACATGTCGTTTTTGTGGTATCTTGTCGACCTGTGCTCTTATCGCAGCACAAGTTACACACACAATGTTCTAACGCTACAATATCAGGTGGTAAGGCTTTCTGTTTGTAAATCAGTGTACGTACAGTACGCATTACAAGTGTGTTAGAAACACATTGCCAGATAAATCCAGATTGAGATATTCAAATTGACCTTGAATTATTCACGTGTGGATAATTATTGATTGATCGCGCCAACTGTTTGTTGAAAATTCCAAATTTGTCGCAATATCAGACAAGTATACTTGACTAACTTTCGGGTTTGTGTTATTCTCTTCAGGACTGTTTGCTGTGTGCCGATAAATTTGCACAATTATTCGCTAATCTGATCAATCCAACATGGACACGGATACGTTTAGTTTGCTGGATTATGTCATCTTCGCGCTTTTCCTGCTCATTTCACTGGCCGTTGGAATCTACCATGCCTGGAAGGCCGCGGTGCAGGTCGGATTGTTTCAATTCTTGTCATTTCGAAAAATTTAAAATCTCTCGCCTGTCACGCGTTGCCAGATGAACTTGACCTTCGTTACCGCAAAATTTTTTCAGTTGTATTTTTAAAGTGCAAGTTGTGACAGCAGCTCGTGCATGAAGAATATCAATCGCTTTATGAACAGTTTCTTTGAAAAAGTGACTAAATTGAGGGCAAACTGCAACTGAGTCAAATTCGCCCGATTTTCAGAAGCCGCAACCGAATAGCAGCGGGCAAGTCAAAACAGAGGAATTCCTTATGGGAGGACGCAATATGCCGATCATGCCCACTGCGTTGTCATTGTTCGCCACATTCATGTCTGGAATCACTGTGCTAGGAATGCCAGGAGAAATTTACCTGCACGGTATGGATGTTTCATGCAAACGCGTGGTTTACGTGCGTTCTCGTTTTCATGATGTTTCACTGTATTCCTCGTGGTCACCATGTGAATTGTGCACCTTTTGTATTCGGCTGCCCGTTTCGACCCGCTTTCAAAACACACGGGTGGTGCACCAATGCGAAATGCGTCATAATGGCCACCAGTCCCCGAAAACACTTGTGAGCAATATACTACATACAGTATGTATCCACTTTTATAAAACATCAGTGGCCTGAAAAGTAGTATCGAAAACTAACGCAAGCGACCAGCATCCAGCAGCTGATGCTTCACTCGTCCTTCATAAGTCGACCAGGCAACCGATTTGGTACATTGTGAAAGCAAATGCGTACTAATTCGCTAACCTTTTTTTTGAAGAATTCAGCAGCTTGCTGAATTTAAATTTTCAATTTTTCGCTTTGTTAGTGTTTCACGGGGGACTGTGAAAAACCAGAAAATGGTAACACCACCAGGTAGATTTTGATAATCAGCTGTTATACAGGGTGACCCAGCAAGTGTGGAAACCTTTGGGACTGGATCTCGGCCGTTGGTAAACTTTGAGAGACGTATGTATGGTGTATGTATGTATCTCGTTTGAAAGCACTTGTTAATTTTTGGGCTAGAATTTCGTCTGGCCATTTAACGGATAAGCTACTCACTGTTGTATGAAGTATTATACAAGCCAACTCAGGAGCGCTTATAGTGAGTAGGCTGAAATTCAAAAAGTGTGACTTAATCGCCCATACCTCGTTCGTCGAAGTAAATTGACAGACACAATTCTGATTTAAAAAATTAACGCAAAGTGCTTCCGAACGAGGTACAATGCGTCTCTCAAAGTTCAACAACGGCCGAGATCCAGCTCCACGATACAATTTCACAATTGTTGGGTCACCCTGTGGGCGATGAGGGGAATTCTCCAAATTCAAACAAATCTGCCAAATGACAAAGATAATAGACCACACAAAACAAGTAACAATTGACGGTGTTTGTGATTTTTACGTGACATTTTTACGTCAACCAAAGCGACAAGCACCTATAGTAGCAGCTGATGCTTCATGTGCCCTTCATAAGCACATCACGTTCTCATTTTGATAAAATTGTGAAACCGGAAACCGGAAAACGGTTATCAAGTTCAAGTTCAAGTTCAAGTTATTTTTGACGAATTCAGCTTCTTTGTTGAATTCAATCTTTAAAGTCGGGTTTTGTTCTTCATTGTGCCCGTGAACTTCACCTCTGCTGTTTTTTTGCTCATGCTGCCTTTTCAAAAGATACACACTGCTGCCTCGTCAGAAAGTCGGATGTTTCGCGTACATATACAGTAAATGCAGAAAAACCTGCCCATTTTAAGAAACTCTTTTTGGCGAATTCAGGTCATTTGAGAAAATCCTTTGATCATAAGTCGCCAGTTTCGTGCTGCAGTACCCACTCAACAACAAGTTTATGATTAAATCATCCCGTGTGTTTTGCTCCGACTCTGTTCAAAACACACACGCCCTGAATAACCGGATGTTTCACTCACGTAGTAAATAAAGAAAAACGTGCGGCGAGCTGCATATGTGGAAATGCAACATAATGTTAACTTCGAACAAAAGAAATCACTGTTTCACACTGGAAACAATCGTCACAATGAAACTCTCGAATCACGAATAAGCGTTTTAGTGTGTTTGTGCATGTACAGGTCCCCAGCGCAACACATGACACACCACACGTAAACCTGAAACGCACCTGAAAAAATTGGTGTTCAACGCTAATTAGAAGCCTCCTCGAATAGAAACCCCTTCTCAGAAGGTGCCGGACTAAGGGTGGAATTTTCGAAACGGTGTAAAGGTCAGTTGGGTGTAAAGGTCGGCGTAAAGTTCGGTCGAAAGCTCGGTCGGCGTAGCTCAGTGTAAACGTGAAACATTGCCTGTTATTAACGTGGAATGTTTCAAGTTTACACCGAGGTCTATCACACTGAGCTGTCGACCGAGCTTTCCACCGACCTTTACACCCAACTGACCTTTACACCGTTTCGAAAATATCGCCCTAAATAGACACCCTGGGCTTCCACTAGAGAAGATGCGATATGCAGTCTGTGAACTTCATGGCTACGCTTTTTTGGGCATGCAACGTTCATAACACACCCACTTTTGGTGAGAAAAGACGTACGTTTCACAAAGGTAATAAATAACGAAGAGCGCCCAACACGTTAAAACACGTTACAGCGGCCGAGATCCAACTCCCCAAAAGGTTTCCAGAATTTCACAATTGTTGGGTCACTTTGTGGGCGATGAGGAAAAATCTCCAAATTCAAATAAATCTACCACACGACAAAGATAGACCACACACAAACAAGTAACAATTGACGGTGTTTGTGATTTTTACGGGACATTTTTACGTCAACCAAAGCGACAAGCCCCCAGTAACAGCTGATGATTCACATGTCCTTCATAAGCACATCTCGTTCCCATCGCGATAAAACGGTGAAACCACAAACCGGAAAACGGTTATTTTTGACGAATTCAGCTTTTTTGTTGAATTCAGTCTTTAAAGTGGGGTTCTGCATTCTGCCCGTAAACTTCATCTCTGCTGCTTTTTTTGCTCATGCTGCCTTTTCAAAAGATACACACTTTTGCTGGAGAAGATGCGATATGCAGTCTGTGAACTTCATGGCTGTGCTTTTTGAGCTTGCAACGTTCATAACACACCCACTTTTGGTGAGAAAAGACGTATGTTTCACAAAGGTAATAAATAACGAAGAGCGCCCAACACCTTAAAGTGCTTCCGAGCGAGGTACAATTTTTACTCTCAAAGTTCAACAGCGGCCGAGATCCAACTCCCCAAAAGGTTTCAAGAATTTCACAATTGTTGAGTCACTCTGTGGGCGATGAGGAAAAATCTCCAAATTCAAACAAATCTACCACACGACAAAGATAGACCACACACAAACAAGTAACAATTGACGGTGTTTGTGATTTTTACGGGACATTTTTACGTCAACCAAAGCGACAAGCCCCCAGTAACAGCTGATGATTCACATGTCCTTCATAAGCACATCTCGTTCCCATCGCGATGAAACGGTGAAACCACAAACCGGAAAACGGTTATTTTTGACGAATTCAGCTTTTTTGTTGAATTCAGTCTTTAAAGTGGGGTTCTGCATTGTGCCCGTGAACTTCATCTCTGCTGCTTTTTTTTGCTCATGCTGCCTTTTCAAAAGATACACACTTTTGCTGGAGAAGATGCGATATGCAGTCTGTGAACTTCATGGCTGTGCTTTTTGGGCATGCAACGTTCATAACACACCCACTTTTGTTGAGAAAGTATGTACTTACTTTTATTTAGCTTCGACACGAAAAGGGTAAACATTCGCTCGAGGCGTGACAGTAACGACGAATATCTCGGTGATTACAAATTTGCCGGCACATGCAGATTACATGAAGAGTTGAGGCACACTTGCATGAACATTACATCCTCACGTGCTTTTTTTGACGGACAGAATGTTGAGTTTATTGCATAGAATTTGATACGATATAACCAATTGGGGAAAATGATACAGCACTGCCATCGTAAAATTTCGTTTTTGACCGCTTGGTACACACACAAGTGTGGACCATGTCCAGAGCAACTAACTTTCTAGGGAATAAGACACTTATACATAAAGATTGCAGCATAAAGATGCAGTGCTGATACGTACTCGCGATGAAACATCAAACGTTAGGTGTCAACAACACAGTTAGCGCCAAACTTGAGGTGAGGTCTCTATCTCTGTCTGGGATTTCGATTGTTTGTTTTTTCGACAGCAATAACCAAATACTTTGGATGTTCAAAACTCAGTGTCACACTGAATTTGTCAAAAAAAATCCCAAAGTGTAAGGGACATAATTCATATTTAAAGCGGGCATGCAGCATTATAAAGCCACTTTGAAACATCAAGTGCTGCCAGCTACCCCAAAAACCGATAATGGCAATTATGATTTTTTCGCCCCTTGAAGTTTCTAAATCGCCATTTGGATGTCAGGCCTGATGGCGATTATTATTGCCGGTTGCCAACTGGAAGAGGACTAATCAGCAAAATGATTTGTCTGGCTTGTGAATATGATCGCTTGTTTTGCACGATTTCCGCTCTTTTCTGGTTCAAAAAGACCAAAAAGTGGCGCTGTGCGTCAGAAATGTTTTTCCGCATCTCAATACGAAATTTGCTTCCGAAATCGCCACTTGAAATATAGGTCAGATAGCGAATTTCACCACTGGCCATTTTTTTGAAATAAAACACCCTGAGTTGCCATGTACTTTGACCATAGTTGTTGTTGATTAATATTACCCATGATAACACTGACACAATATAGTAACTCAGTCAAAAAAAACTGAATTAGTCAAAAAACCTTTTGAGATATGAGTCCTAAATAGGTGGACTGGTCGCACTTTTTGCTCTGTAGGCAAATGTGTTGTTGCTTATAAACTAGCAGTGAAGCATCAAGTCAACACGAAGCTCGGGACATTGCGTGGCGGGCGGCTTGCTCACAACGAACATTCAGCATCCCCAATCATGTGTGAAACACAAAGTGCGTTCGCTCACGTTAACGTCCAGTCCAAACATGCAGAAAATCAGCTCTCGTGCGTTTTTTGAGGATTGGTTTGGTATTTGATGCCTTTGTACTGTGACGATAGCTGGTGCACCGTGCAAAGGGTACAGGTACTGTAGAAAATAAGTAACAAAAAACACAGCACAGCTCAATTTCCTTCCCAAAAATTTCAGGTGCCCTGTTCGTTGTGTTCTACATTAGTGCCGATGTGGCTCTGATCTTCGTCGCACTTATCCTGTTGCCAATTGTGCACCGCCTCAAACCTATCAGTGTCTATTCGTATTTTGAGTACCGATTCGGAGCTCGAGTGCTCAGACAGATCGCGGCTGGCATTTTTATGGTAAAATTTTGCGACTTTACTGTATTAGGTTCACAATGAAAGCTTTTGTTCGAAACTATTCCAGATTTACGCTATATTCTACATGGCAGTGGTGCTGTACAGTCCGGCAGTCGCTCTGAGCAGCGTCACTAATGTTCCAACCTGGCCTTGGATTCTCGTAAGTGTCGTACAAATGAAAATTTGTTTATTATTGTAAGAAAAACGATTCTCGTAAGAGTTACTGTAGCATTTTATAGATTATTGGTCTCGTGTGCACGATCTACACGTCAATCGGCGGACTCAAAGCCGTGGTCTGGACTGACACCTTGCAGGCGTTCTTTCTCTATCTCGGTGTGATTGTCATGATTGTCAAAGGTAATGCACATCAAAGTATAATACGCGATGACCGGGTCGATGGAACAGTTTGGCCTCGAAAATAACACCACTTCTGTATTGTGAGACTGCGAGTGCAGGAGAAGATCGGAAGCAAACATCAAGGCTGATTACGATAACTGACTGAGGCATTACGCTGGTTCAAACAAACCGAAGGAACCCATTATTATTAGTACCATCTTGGATCTCTCAAATGATCTGTGTTTTAGGCACAATGGATTCAGGTGGTATTCAGGGAGTGTTCGACACGGCTGCCAAGTATGGTCGCACGCAAGTGCTGAATAATTGGGATCCGAATCCACTGCAGGTCAGCTTCATTTTGTTTGGTATTTTGCGAGGTTCCAAAAAGACCAAGACTTACAAATTGCAGCACAACTCAATGTTTATTTCGATGTTTGGCGGGTTCTCGTTCGGTCTGGTTCAGTTTGGCATGAGTCAAATGGCCGTTCAACGCTATTGTGCCATGCCGACGTTGAATCACGCTCGGTGCGTACAGTCCAACCTCGTTATGGCGGTTCTTCGAAATTAGAATAACAGTATTGTGTTGAACGTTGTTCTGGAATTCAATCTGACACGGTTGACAGACACGCAGCCACGCAATCGGGCCTTCAGTCTCCTGCTGCATGACCGATCTCTATATCACATGCGTGAATTTTGATTCATAAATCATAATTCACACTCACACGATACCTTATTTTCTTAATCACGCACATGTTCCAGCTTTGATTCATTCATTTTATTTTTGCGGTAAGCGAACATTAAAAGCCCTAAGGGATAAATCGCAATACCGTAATCGCGCCCTTTTCCAGCATCGTTATCGCCATCTCGATTCCGTGCTTCATTCTGTTGAGCTTTATCGTCGCGTACATCGGCCTGATTATGGTGGCGTACTTTGAGTCGGAGTGTGACCCACTTGACACCGGATATAAAGCCGATCAACTCGTCATCTTGTTCGCTATGCGCACTATGGGTGCGTTTGATGATAGGAAATTACAGTTATACAAAAGTTGTTGCCAGGCTCGTCTGTCCCTGGAACTTGAATATTTAGTGCGTGCTTATACACATTTCTGAAACATCAGACCAAGTGCGCCATCATTTGCACTGTATGGCGAACCGTTTGTAGACTGTCAGTGCAACCAGCTGATGTTTCACAATTCATTTACGTGAACAGGAGAACGCTGAATGTCTAACGATATCCCTCCATCGAGAGCATCCAACACCAGCCATTGGGTACATTCACACTGACGAAGTCCTGGTGCACCGTCCTTGAAAACACCACTCTCACCAAAATGTCAAAAACATTGCAGGTTCGATCCCGGGTATGCCCGGCCTGTTCCTTGCGTGTCTGTTCAGCTCCACTCTGTCCACGTTCTCCAGCGGCATGAACTCACAAGCCGCTGTCTTGTGGGAGGATTTCCTCAAAAACACGTTCGGTTCGACGATCAGTGACGCGAATACAGCGCGACTCAACAAGCTGTTTGTGCTCGTCTTTGGTGTGCTCGCCACGGCAATGGCATTCGCAAGTGGACCGATTGGCGGCATTATGAAGGTTGGTTGGTTTACGGTGTGTATTCAGTTTTTTCCGTCCGTCTAGAAATTTAGAGTGGTAAACCGATGATATTATTAGGGATGGTGGTGGTTCGGGAAGTTCACCTTTCTGTTATTGCACAGTTTGAGTTGCACATTCATGTATGTATGTATATTTCATGAAGCAATGGTGCTGACAAGTGTTATATTGATCACGGATGTTCACTCGCTCTGATGATGCTTGGCACCTCATTACTGGTCGACACAGTACTATATGTACCCAATCTATAGTTCACTGACGTTTCACAAATGTCACAGACATTCGGATAATTCTCTCGGTGGTCAAAACAGCGTCGGTCCGAAACAATCAAAACCACACTTCTTGGTATTTTGCAGGCCTCCTTCAGTCTCCTCGGCGCAGTGGCAGGCCCCTTAGTTGGTCTATTCATGCTTGGCATGTTGGTGCCTCGTTGCAACAGCCGTGTGTGCTACATATCACTCGCTGTTGGCGTCGCCCTCAATGTGACACTCTGTTTGGCCAATTTTGTCACGCAACCGTATCGACATTATCGCTTGTCCGTTAATGAGACTTGCGCGAATGATGCCACGGTCGGATACGTTTATTTATTTTGGATGGTATCAAAATTGATGCGATCGGGTCGGACCTCATTGGATTTTGTATCTGATCACAAGCTCTATACCAGCCTTTGCCTTTTTTGCACCAAATCCAAAGGGTTGCCGATCGGTAAACCAATCAAGGCCGATGTCGGAGTCTGGGTCTACCTTTTCGACGTGCAAAAATTAGCCTGGGCTCGACCACTGCACAGGTCAGTCGAATGTCCCAACCATGCTGCAAAAATCTCGTTATGCATTTACGGATCACGTTCACCACCAATGGGCATGATAACACCGATGTTGATAGTGGATAGGTATTGCACACGTTCTGCACAAGTAGTGAAAACAAAACATTGTCCTTTTCAGAATCCAATGTCAATCGTGGCGAATAGCCGATACGGTGATCCCGAGGTTTTTGCTCTGTGGCGTCTCTCGGCTTATCTGTATCCTTGCACCGGACTTGTTACCGTCTTCGTACTGGGACTTGTGCTTAGTTACCAGATTCCGCACGGCCAACAGCTGGATGCAACCGTGCGCAGGCGCAGACTCGCACTGACTGTGTGGGGACAGCGAAAAATCAGAAATAATGAAACATCTGAGAAGCAGCCAAATGATGTCGACACAATGCCGGTGAAGGAGAGCACTTGTTGATTTCAGTTGAACAAATGTCGGTTTTTCTCACCAATAAATTTTTATTCCTGTTCACATGATAAAATGCTAATGTATAAATATGACATTAGCTAAGGTATCAAGACTATAAACAAAGGCTGCGTGAAATCTACTAAAAATGCAGATCCGGATCGATTTTGTGATCATGGGCCGTCCATGCGTTTATATGTCCATTTGAAACATCAGCCAGCTTGTCATTTCGAGTCACTGGTTGGCCCATAGCGAGTGACTGTTTCTTTATCTTCTTCTTGCGTCGAATCGTGAAGAACAATTTGCACATTTCATACACGATTTTGAATAACGTCACCAGACTCGGCCCAAGCCACAGACCAAACAGGCCGCCAACATTGGCAACGAAATTGTTGAACGTCATTACGTACTCCTGAAACATCATCCAGCCGGAGCAAATCTAGGCGGTGAGCTCCTAACAGACTGCGTTCTTACATACACACCATTGGACAATGAAGTTCTCGAAACAACCGTAATCCAAGACCCAGCTTAAGTATCTAACCACGAGCTCATGAGACCCCTGTTACGATTTCACGTGTTTCATAACATTTAAAAGAACGAGAAATTGAGCGTGGTATAATGCAGAGCCGATTTCTAATTCCTTTGCTTTCGAAACGTTTCGAAACACGTGGAACCGTGGGAACTATAAAATATTGAATACCTCTTGCACGCTGACATACTGTAGCACCGGGTACGATATATCGAGCACAATCACATCCCGGCTGTGTGCTGCTTGCACGTACGAGTCAGTTTGACTACCGGGCACCGCTGGAGGGTACACGTCATTGAATGCAACGGAGGGGAATATCTGAAAGGGCATTATCATCAAGGGAAAGGGTAGCTGATGTTTCAGTATCCAATGCAAATAGAATCCAAATCCTGTACCGTATGAGTGGTCACAATTTTGTGCTGCCAGTATTCACACGGTGGCAGGCACTCACTAATGCATTGCTTGGTAAGATCGTCAGCTCGATTGAAACCGCAAATGCGCATCAATTCTGAAGCAAAGTTTTTGAAGTTTCCGTAAAAAAATTGGGTTAGCAGTTTCACGCAGTGCTGAACTGTGATGCAGGCTGGTCATACAAGCAATCTTCCAGGCAAAAGTTCCATGTTTCGTTGTGTTATGGCGCCATAACCTGGAGTACAGTACACATAGTCGGCCAGTAGGGATTCTCTAACGTATCGTGAGTCAACGGCTGGCGCACAGCCACAACGGCGCACAACACTCGATTTGATGCAATCCAGTTGACAGGACGATAGAGAGTACGGTAGGGAGGATGAATTGAAGAACTGCAATTTGGATCGGAGCCGGTGGAACGTTTTGGAATTCAGTGGTCGGAGAAATGAACATTCAGAATGCCGGAATCGGATTTGTAACAAACATAGATTGAAACGAAAAGTTTTTACTCAACAACCTGCACATCATACGCCGCCTGTAACTTTTCATCCAAACATCTTCGAGCACCACTCAGTCCAGTCCATGTGGCCAGCGGCAGTTTGTGTTCCAGGATTTGATACCAACTCGATTCAATGCTGCCGCGGACGAACGATCCCGGTTGCAGCAGGATTGAAGTCAAACTCCCGATCTCGAACCGGTCCGGGTCGAATAGGGAAAGGTGCACCTGAAAACAATCCACAAAAACGCGATTATGGAAATGGTTATTGGGCTGTATTTCGTCGTATTCTTTTGGATAGAGTACATAGGTGAATATTAATTTTTGAAGTGGGGATTGGAACTTCAGTGGCAGTCCTCTGGTTTTGACTGACATAAAATCTGGTTTGGGGTTCCTCGACGACTTGTAACGTTATTTCGCGGACCAGCAAGATCATGAACTTCAAAAATATGCCGAACTATCATTTTTTCAAGCCGTTTGTACAAACACTCCGATAACACCAAACCAAGACGCCGTGCACAGGTGCTTTTTTATGTTTGCAAGCCTCGCTCGTGAAACATCAACGAACCGCATCATACGGCGTGTTGATCAATGAACGCGGGTCGCTGGCATTCCGCAGATCCTTTCTCTTCTTGTGAAACATCATGTCCAATTCCAGACTCAGACCGGCACCGGCTATCAACTGCCTGTCTCGGTCAGGTGGCAGATCGATTTTGAAACATTTGCCTGAGCGAGCAAGGCAAGTTATCGTTGTATTATTATGATGATTTATCAAAAGTGTCACCTCGATCGCCATCAAAAATCTCCGTAACGATTTCATGACAGTCAATCCGTTCGTTAAGAAAGGCGCATTGTCGAATCAGACTGTTTGATGGATAGCCCACTCGCATAAAGTATTCGGTTACCGTCGTCGGTGTGTAAACTGGAAAAGTTTCGGATTTTCAGCTCGGATCTTGAAATACGGAACGGAAGAAAGAAGGGAAAACTATTTATGTATACCTTTGTAACATGTCAATTGCGATATTTCGTGATTGTTGTACAGCCAAGTACCACCGGGCAGACATTTCAGCTGTATTGGAGCATCGATTGAGTTTAACGAACCTGAAACTCCTGAACGGGTGGATATTTGTCTCAAATTGTATGAGAAGGCGTGTAATAAGTCAAATCGGACCGGAATATCCCAGATACTCCGTTTCAAAGTCACACGATGCTTCCGCGAGATCACCCGGCAGTGCTGTCGTTTCTTGTCGTGTTTCTGGGCTCAGAAGTCGCAGCGTGCCGTTACCGGGGACACTCATGGAACAATCTGCATGAATATTTCTAAATTTGGCATAAAACGTTTTGAATAAGAAAAATAAAATTTAAACTGACCAGGCATACAATAGAATACCAACAAATACCACTGCGTGGCACGATCAGAACTGATCCATTGTCCATCATGACTACATGTGGCCACCAGAGGAGGCTTGAACCAGGAAGCGCGCGAAAATTGGTCTTGCAGCAAATGATAGCCCGGATTGCACTGGATGAAAACCTGAAAAATAATAAAACTTCTGGATGAAAACCTGAAAAATAATAAAACTTATGTGCAATTCTTGCCCTATAATAGTTTGCAACTCTCAAGTTCTTCTACGTTGAGTGCATTCTATTCCTTTCCTTGCCTTCGGCTTTCCGCGAGCAATAAGATCGTGGTGCTGTTTGGAGGTCAATTAGCCAGAGGTATTCGCACCGACGAGGCCTGGCACCTCGTCCGTCTATGAAAAAAAGGCCAAAACAGGCAAAACTTACTGCTGTCACATTATTTGCTAGGATCAATAAAAAGTCCTGAGCCCAAGTCAAGTCTACGCCAGAAAGAACCGAGAACTTTTGCCTAATCCAGTAAATTAACCAAAGTGCCACATGTAGTGTGGTAGTAGGTAGGCATAAGACAGGACAGTGCGGCACAGGCAACCACCCCACACACTATTCTGTCCCACACTCGAATCGATTCTGGACAATTATACTTTTGACGGCACGTGGGAGGACAATTAGACCTTTTTTCGCGAAAAATACAAAAAAATGTGACCAACCACCGAGCCAAGCCGTCCCTTTGTATTATTCAGTTCGTCGCTGTCTGGCGTTATATTATTGCTCCCATCCGACGTGAGAGTTCCGTTCTGTTCGAGCACCAGAAAATCGTTTGGCTGATGGAACAGAAACGTTGCGTTGCCATAGGTGAACGCGTCGCAAACTGAATTTTTCTCGAGCTTTTCGACTGTTTTTCTCCGATTTTGTTACCATACACCTTGCTTGAGCTTTTGGTTTGGACCTTGGTTACAGCTTTACTTACTTTACCTACAACCATAAGCTTTGGTTTATCACAACATGTCATCATGTCAGTCAGACAACAGACACCTTTGAGAAGCATGAAGTTTCACGGATATGGTTGTGTGGTATAGAGCCAGGTCAATCTCAACACAAGTCTCGATCTTGATCTACAAGGCGCATATACCGAGCAATGATGTTTCACACCACTCACCTGTGGTCGCTGTATGACTGCTTCCATGTGGTGGAGCCATGGGTGGAGGTGGAGACCAAAGATCTGCAACCGATTCGAATGGGTCGCTTGGCACAAAGTCTGCAACATTTGCTGTTCAATGAGTTATTGTAATCAAATCTTGAATTTATTTCGATAAACAACTGTAATTTTTATTTGGAGTGTTATGGTCCTTGTCATAGACATACCAGAGTTTTCTACTTGAAGCCCCGGGGGCTCTATGCGGAAATTAGTGGGAAAAGGGCCCTCCGACCAAAGAGAAAAAATGCAGTTGGAGCCCCCGGGGACTTTAAATGGAAACGTTTCCACTTACAGCCCTCGGTGCCTTGATGCGGAAAATTGGGTGTTTTCATCCTTGTTATCAGGAACACTTCAGGGCAGCATTTTGACATTCTGATACCACATTTGAAACTGATTATGAGGATCTTCATCTAAACGTGATAAAACAACCCAAGAAACAACAGAAAAGGGCCATATTTTGGTCCTTGATACACTAATTTGAACTATTTTGGCATGTTTACTTTTGATGAAAAATCGATCGCCTAGAAAAAATAAATCCAATTAGGGCCCCCGGAGGCATTAAGTGGAAAATTTTCCACTTAGAGCGGGGGTTTAAGTGGAAAACTCCGGTACAGTTATTGATTGTGCTCTCACCAACAGCTATGTACATATATGTAGCACGCACATTGTTTTGCATTTTGACGCCTTTGTGAGCAGGGTTACATGACGACGCCTGCAGGACTATAACGAGACCAGCGCCACTTTGGCTGGCTTGATTACTACCGCTAATGGACTTGTGATTTGGTTCCTTCACCAGTGTTCAGTACACAGTTAACGAGAGTAGTTCAAATTTGTTTGCCCCGATATGTGAAAGATTGTGTCGGGTTTCATCTCAGCGATCAAAGATTTTTTTGTCAAGTTCAAACTCGTTTCCAGCGGCACATTGAAGCTGGAGGAGCTGCTTTTGGGTTTGGCCACGGCACTCGACCCGACCTAAATTGTGTTTATTAGCCGTAATCCAATTGTAGTAATGTCATTTGCTCTCGGTTTGGGGTGCGCATCTCTCTAACCCCGGAACCGATTTCAAACTTTGTTCACCATGCGGCTCTTTCGTTGTTTCCTTTTCGAGTTCTGACTTCTATGCGAATACGTGAATGGAACGATACTTTCTGAAAATGGCTGGTGCCTGTTCCTTTCGGGGTCAGTATAGGGGGTTGACTGACATTAGTCCGGAATGTGAACAAACATGTCTTCCACTCCCTCCTACAGTGTTGCTATAGCATAGCGCAGAACCCAAGGATGTTTGGGCACCGCATGGTGAAGAAAGTGACTTGACCAAACATACCGGTGCGTTGCCAAAGCTCGTTCCAAAATTAGCCGTATCACCCTCACAAAGTTCAAAAGTGCCCGCGAGCTTGCAGGTTATTGGTCGAAATGGCCTAATTTGAGAGGTCACGCATGGAAGAACGTCCGGTCACTCTCATTTGGGTTCGGTTCTTGTGCCTTTTCATCAAACTTGACTTCACTTCACTTGAGAAATTTTGGTGGAATCTTTTTAAATTTGTAGCAGCTCCAAGCATAGCTTGCTACAGTCCGCCCGCTTCATAGTGGCGATCCGACACCTTTCGTCACGGAAGGTTCAGTCATGTAAGGGTCCACTGTGCAGAAGGGCGACTGTACTGTGAAGATTGTGACCGACAGACAGGCTGACAGTGAAAACTCGTTTAAACAGCTCCCGTGACACTGATCATGACTCACTACAACTTTGCGATTGCTTGTGGTGATCCCATAAGTGTTTTGTCAGCACGGTAGTAGCAGATGGCAATCTCCTGAGTATTTTTGCCCATTTTGCTACTGTGTGGTTTGCCAGCTGACATTTTTTGTTCGTGCAGTGCTTGTATACATTGTTCATAAAATAATCACATTCTTCACTATTTCACGACAGAGTTGACAAATTTTGCAGCCGGTTTAAGTTATAAATTGACCTGCTGGCTTGACTGCTTGCTTCCGTTCTTATTGGCCGAAAAAGCAAGAACCGACAACTTTAAATTTATTTGTCATCAACAATGAGTAGGCTTAGGTGTGCCTTTTTGGAGAAATGCTTTTCCTACAGTGTCTTCGACTCATAAGTGGGTACCGCTATGCATCTGGAGGCATATACTTGTACAAAAGAACCTGAAAAAGTTTAGAGTTGACGGCTTCTCGAAAGTGCATTCCGACAAAAGAAACCCCCGTCCGCCATTTCCAGGAACTTTTAACGACCACCCGTAAATCCCCCTTCTACCGCCACAGTTTGCAATAATGTTTGTGCCATAATTTCAGTCAAGTTTTGAAAGAGTTGCGAAAAAAGTTTTCTGAAACCATTACTGTATTTGGGTACCGACACTGTCATGAAAATCACATGACTTCCGGTTTGAGACCCCAAGTGAAACACCCAAGGGGGACCAACGGACCTGCATTAACACCTACATAATAGGTGCCAGTTCCAGAAGAATTGAATGTTAGCGAGATAAGCTTGCAATGTTTCAAGCCTTCTTTGCATGGCCTTGCATGGTACCCATCCCCAAGAAACACAAAAAAGTATCAACCCCTGGTAGCCCGTAGTTTTCAGGGGCGACACGGTCTTTAGAAAACAATAACGAGCTTCGCTTTTTTTCGTTCCGGCCAGCAGGAGAAAGTGGTTTCAATGGGCTTGGATTTCTACCGGTGCGCAGTTTCGGATTTGAATTATTATCTCGTGTTTCGTGTTTTGCTACAATTACCCACGCACGTGCGGATGGGCGTTGTTCTTTTCGGTCTCAGAAAACGGAAACTCATTTGAACGCTTCTGAGCTCAGCTGTGCATGAAAATGGCAAGTTCTATATCAATTCAGTGATCCGTAACTTTCTAGCCGTTCTTCTTGGATAATGAGAGAGCTTGTAGCGCTTCACCCACGTTTTCTTCAGTGTGTTGTTCGTTGGTTTCACTGTTCAAACTGATATCAGGTCATTGTTACTGCGAATTCCATTACTGTAACCCCAACACTTCTCAAGTCAACCTTCATTTGATCTGGTTCCTAAAAAACGAGCCACACACTTTTCTCTCAAGAAAAGCTTTTCAACGTTTCACGAGCAGACAACATCAATCAAAAGGACATTGTTTCTGTCGGGCGCGGACACAAAACACAGCTGAAAAACAGTTGGTAAAAAATATGCGTATACCCAAAGGTGTACTTTCTATAGCACCTTAATGATGTTGTGGCGGTCCGCGGCTACCTTGTTTATATGCCCGTGCTAAGAAGCGCTTCGAAAAACCTGGCAGCGCATTTAAAAGTGTGGATCCGGGATCTGTCAGTTTAAAAGCGGAACTAGAACTCGAAACATTGCAAGAACTTCATGATGCCAGATCTTGACTAATGTTCCTTCCTGTTTTTACAAGACCTGTCGAGCGTCACTGTCGCCTCTCAAAAGAGCCTCTAGCCCGGTATTGAAGTTAGTGATTGGCCACGGGCTTTGATATTTCAAGAAGGCTGCAAGAAAAACTTTCGCACACCAACAGGCAAAAACTTTATAAAGGCAAGACAGGACCGAACCAATCACCAAGTTTGTTACCGCTTCCGCAAACGTGTTGCTTTGGCCTGTCAGCGCTTTGGGCTTATATATATATTCATAAGTAGTCAACTCAGATCGTCGACCGTCGTCGTCAACGAGCCCCTCATGTTGTCATGATGATGTATGTTTGTCGCGCTCATTCCAGGCCCTGCATTTCTGTGTGCTCCAGACTATTCTCGGACCTATGTAAGGTCTCAGGCATTTCTGTGACAAGTGCAAGATTTGTCAAACGCATGGCTCACGAATTACATTTGTCAAATATGCACTTGTATACGAGCCAAAACAACAACAATAGGTTTCCATTTGGGGTTAACCACGTGTCGTCTTAGGTGACAAATTTTCGGGATGCGGGGCAAAAAACTATCGAGCAAATTTGACTCAATTTCTCAAGCATCTTCTTGGCGGTATTGTCTTGGTAAGAAATATATTTTGTTTCGTCATGTCCAGTGCATTTTTGTATTTCCAGGCAAATAACCCAGACGGTTTTGTTTTTATGTTCATGTTCAAACTCAATGGACAAAAGAGTTGAAGGTGCAGGACATAGAATTTTACTGATAAATAGATTAATAAGCTTATCAACCAGTTAGCGTTTTCAAATGTTTGTCTGGGATATAAGCCAAAATGGAGCCAGAATTTCTTGCGTGGCTTCCCATGACAGACGCAAGAACGTTTGCCAGTCTGTAAAAATGCTCAGTGTTTCCGGATGCCTTGTTGATTTTGAAACATAAACCGCTCTTTGTTTCTGTTTGCTTAGCGCTATTTCACGGCCATTTTGCTAAAGAGAAGTAAATGTGCTCGGATACATGTATGTCCATAAGCATTTTGTACAGTATTTTTTCTGAAACTGGTTTTACCGAAGCTCAATCGACTTTCAGTTACATTTCAGATTAAAACTGATTACCCTGCTTCGCATACGCGTATCCGCCTTTTCACCTTTTTGGATTAAAATCGATTACAGTTCTGACGTACTCTCCTGGTACTTAAGACTGTAATGGTTCAAGGGCGCTTTTAAACTGAATTAATATTAAAAAGCGTTCGAGTCTTAAGTTACCACCATGAAACTGTAATCAATTTTAATCTTAAAAAGAAAAAAATCAATGCGCGATATACGCGAAGCACGGTAGTTTTAATCTGAAAGTAACTGAAACTGGATTGCTTCGCCCAGTTACATAAAAAATTATGTAGTAAGTTGCAAAATGCAGAAATTGTTTTCATCAAGACAGGCGCCGGTCTCTGAGTGCGTTGCAAGCAAAACACATGCCAGATTTCTGTTTTTCATTCTTTTCGCCTACCTTTTGATATTTGCTCGAATTTCAATGTGTTCAGTGGCATTGCTAAAGCTTGGGCAGCATATTAAAATTCAGAAAAGAAGACTGTGTTCATGCGTAATACTATACCATGGGTGGAATTTTCGAAACGGTGTAAAGGTCAGTTGGGCGTAAAGGTCGGTGTAAAGTTCGGTCGAAAGCTCGGTCGGCGTAGCTCGGTGTAAACGTGAAACATTGCCTGTTATTAACGTGGAATGTTTCAAGTTTACACCGAGGTCTGTCACACTGAGCTGTCGACCGAGCTTTCCACCGACCTTCACACCCAACTGACCTTTACACCGTTTCGAAAATATCACCCCATGACAGCCATAAGAGACAGTATTATTGAATGTTCAAACGTCAGAATTTTCGCGTTTCTGTAATGATTCTGGCCATCTTCGCTTGACCGTAGCATAACAACAAAAAACAATGCAAACGCATGCGATGTAGTCGCTAACGCTGTATAACGAACTGATTTGAACTATTGTTGCCATTGTTCATGTTTTGAACTGAAAGGCGGGGGCTAGATGGAAACTCCGGCAATTTATAGAGCGTCAATGCCGGACCGTTCCGATCACTACCATATACCCGTCTTTTGGTCACGCTTTAGGTAAGACGGAGCCTTATCTCAAAAAATGTTTCTGAGCTCAATTGGGTGGAATGTGGGGCTGAGCAAGCTCTCGACAAATTTTCTACCGGAAGCTGCATCCGATTAGGGTTTATCTGATTATTGGCTTATTGTGTTCTATGTAGTTCACTTTTAAAGTGCTTTGCCCGAAACAGCGCTCAAGATTGATTTTTCATTGTCTGGGCCGTGTTTTGATGGTTCTGTTTTTGTTCCGGTGTTGTCCATGCAACAGCTTACATCAACTTGCCGGAGGAATCCGATTAAGCTCCCATGGAATAAACCTCAAGTTGGCTTATCGGGCTTTCCGAATAAGCTAGGTACCTAAGTCATGGGCAAGTTGTGTGACGTTTTCCTATCACACAAGGAGAGCGCACTTTAGGCGTTGTCCGTTTTAAATAGAAAAACTTTAGCAGAGCTGAATTCGCACGAGGGGGCTAAAATAGTATTATCCAGTTTCAGTAGTTCTGAAATACAGATGATATTCCAATCCGCTCTGTTTCGCCACGGCACACAAAATTGTTGCATTTGAGTCGTAATAGGAGCGAGCCGACAAGCCCGCCCGCTGTTCACATGAAAAGTTTGTTTTGTGTTCTTGGGTACGCACATCTGAACTGTGCGCTGTTTTCTCTCTCGCATCACATGAAACCAATGAAAAAAGCGATGCAAAATGTTTGGTTCGGTAAGATTATCGCGGTTTTATAGCGTACCCGAAATTAAAAAATGTTTACTTCAAGTGCACGAGCACAGTCCCACACACGCATATGTGACATCACAAGATTTAACTTTAGAGCAAAGCATCCCGATCCCGAAATGGTGTGAGGAAAAGGTTATCTCGATGTACAAGGTGACCACAACAGAGTAGGTACAGTACCAATGCCCCGTTAGTCTCTTGATTGCCCGCTTCAAGGAATGAAATTTCCTGATTTCAGACCGGAATCCAATACATGAACTAAGGAACCGAAAATAGACAACGAGATGAAATCCAAATCCAATCTGAGTCGTCAAGTCAGTCGACGCAGTACACCGGCTTTGGCTTCACTCTCCGATATCTACCAACTAAACAAGATTCACGAGCCGTTATTTGCGAAAAAAGAGCAGTATTCATCAAAATCCGACAAATTGAAGAGTTGCTATCACCGATTAAAGCTCAAATATTGCGTGCCATTCTTAATTCTGATCGGGTATACGGTAGTGGGTGCTGTGATATTTCTGGCCACCGAGGGAACAGCCGATAGAGAGAAACGCCACCATTTCGTTACACAATTCGTCTACCACAGACAGGTTTGTAAACGTTAAACTAACTAAACAACATAAAATCACTGCCAGAAAAGTTTTTAGCTGTGAAAAACTGGACAGCTTATATGTACATGTGTGTAAACGCCATGTAGAAATGTGTGGAACTGAGAGGTTTCGGACACAGTCTCCCATCTCGCAACACGTTTTGAGACACGCACCGCTGATCCACAGTCACAACAATCAGTGGGATAAACACGGCAAACCACAGCCACGCTATGGGGAGCTGTGTTGCACTAGCGAGAGTGTCACATCACCGTGACAGGTGTGCTCACAATTTTACAAAGGTTATAGTAAATTTCTAATATCGTTGCCTCATGCATTCTTACAGGCGCAGGGAAACTCCCGTTCGAAGTCGAGGCAGGCAACATACTAAACACAGAGTCGACAAGCCACACAACTGGCTCGTATGCGTTTCGAATGTTTCAGTTGCACAAGCTGCGTGGCTTGTTCACTGTGTGTTTGGCTTGTTGCCTGCTTCGACTTCGAACGGGAGTTTCTCTCCGTCTGTAAGCATGCATGAGGCAACGAACCACCCATTTTAGCAGTTGCTCGAAAGAATGACCGAAATCGCTCTTGACCCGATCACGTCAAATTCAACCGATTTGGCAACGCTCCGGACCGATCAGGCGATTGAGTGGTTCCTCGAAGGTTTGAATTCAAATGATGCAAGCAGACATTCTAAACAAATCTAAACCTATGAACGTTAAGGAACCGAGCTGCAGAGATTTGTTCTCGCGCAATCTCCTGAGCGGAGTCCGTGGACTTTATCGGGTTCTTTGTTCTATGCGGGTACAATCTACACAACTATCGGTTAGTTTTGTTTGTGTTTAATTTTCATGATGCAGTAAATGAAACATCACCGACGACAGGTTACGGTAACCCAGCAGCGCGCACCACAGCTGGCATGATTCTGACCGGTGTCTATGCGCTGATCGGGATCCCGCTGTTTCTCGTCATTTTGAAAGAAATTGGTAAATATCTGTCAAATGCATTGCTCAACGTTCATAACTGGTAAGTGTGCTGCTAGAAGGTTGGATGGGTTTACCAGTTCCTTTCTTTCCTTTCTGTAATGAGATTCCTTGTTAAGCTCAATATGGCTTGTAGGACGAGTTCAACGGTTGGTTTTCGATTTGAATTGACGTTATCTTTTTTTCATTTCGATGCGGTATATTATAGCATTGAACGTATGTACATGGATCGTGTTCGGATCCTGTTCAAAACCTTCAAGGAACATGCACCGTCGCAGAAGCAGATTCACTGTTAATGCAGTGATAGTGTGTATTAGCAGGCACACGCAGTGCGCACACTAGTCATGCATGACACATCAATGCAGTGAAACATCAGCCAGCCAACCAGTATACCCACAGGTACGTGCAACTCGAGTCCTGGTGCGATGTGCTGCCGTGTTGTTTGTGGTGCTCACAACGAAGAAGGGATGGTCAGGGCCCGGACGAGACCCTGACTGGCAAGGCCAATGGACTGCTACATACGGACGGAGAACTGGACCCTGATCAGAGTGAGGTTAGGGCCGGTTGAGTGACAGTTCTTTAAGTAAGAGGGATTTCGAACAGTATACGAATTTCGAATTTTTGATTTGGCGCGGACAGTATACTGTATAGTGATTCACCTATTTTCTTTGCAGAAATCGACTCATAACGAGTTTCCGGTCAGTTGGGCTCTGGCGGTGCTCATAATCTGGATCTTCATGTCTGCCGGGTTTCTGCAAATCTGGGAGGATTGGAACTTTTGGACGTCCATGTACTTTTTCTTCATTTCAATCAGGTAGCTGCCTGTTTCAATACTAGTTTTCTTGTGTTTGTTATATTTCCATGCCACCATCCGATCAGGAGATAAATTTTAAATTTTGAATTATATCAAAAGTTTCAGCACAATCGGTCTCGGCGATTTGATCCCGTCCGACCAAAGCATGATGTGGGCGAACTTTGTGCTCATTCTATTTGGACTCGCCTTATTGTCGATGTGCATTGATATGCTACAGGTACTGTAACTGTGATAAATTATGACACCATCAAGGGCCTGCCGTAATCAAATGTTCCAATCTGCAGCGTTACATCACTCAACTATTGGACGACATGCTCACGCAATTTATTGAGGAGTTCCAAAAGGCCACCAATGATGCGGCTGACCCAAACAGAATGACATTGCCTGGTAAGACAGTCTGTGTAAACGTTTTTCATCCCGATACCGTTAACTCCTTTGTTCATGGGGTAGTAAACACTCAACAACCACCCGCAGGCCAACTAGCGGCAGCCCCGTTCCTGCCTCCCAGTCACGAGCCAGATGACGGTGTGTTAGCGAAACCCCGTCATCGAGTGAACCCGCTGCGACAGAATTCCTGGTTCCGCAAGGGTTTGATGAACGTGTTGGCTCCGAGCTCGGCCGATTTGGTGCAGGTGGGTTTGGGCACCACATACTTTGAGATGCATTTGGGTCAACGTAAGAGCGGGAGACAAGTCGATGCGTATTACTTGATAAAACAGTCCACACAACCGCCTTTGTCAGATGTTTCACGGTGGATGATACGTATTCCAACACTTTTATATACATACAACCACACATATACTTTGTCTTCCTGGAGGTGTTCACAAAGTCTAACCGCAGCGAACCGCTTCCAGGAGTTAACCGAAGGTTATGGCGGTGAAACATCAATGGCACCCACGGACACTGAGCAACCGAAGATCTCAACGATTGATGTGCAACAAACACAAGGCAGCGGGGAAATAGAGAACGGTGGATCAGCGGTGGCATCGAAAAAGACATCGAGACAACAAGACCTCAGACAGCTGGCATTGCACAGGGCTGCACAACGCTGCGGACTGAAACCGCAAACCGGTTAGCACACTATGGTGAACGTAGCAGTAATTTGGCCAGCAGTGGGTTCAAAGTTCGAATGGTGGTTTGGGGCGACGCGACATCAAAGTTACCAGCGAAGGTCTTGAATCAAGTAGGTTTCTCTTCTAGAGTTGTTCATGGCGGAACTAAGATTGGAGAGCACCGAATTATAGTGATCTTTATGATGTTTCGTCTTTGTAGCCGCACACCTGTTGCAACGTTTCGAGGCGCAGAAACAGAAAATCAACGTGATCATGCCAACCACTACCGAAACATCGGACAAAGCGACCCAGACCGACATCTACACGGCGGATTTCATGGATTTGCCAAACTGTCGACCGAACTCAACTGCGGATGAGGAAGAAGTGACCCTAAAATCGCTCAGTATCCCGAGCATAATCACTCAGTTTAGCTCCAGTTGGTCGGAACGCTACAATGGTTCCTTGTGGTCGATGGCCCGCAAGCAGCATCCGAGCCCGAAATTCGAAAAATGCGAAAGTTGGAGTTCGCTGCCCGACGCATTGCCTGATTCTGGAAGGCAGACCGACCCTGCCAATCAGGATGACTTTCCGCTGCCGCCGCCGGTCTCAGACTGGGACCGATCGAACAGTTTCGAACTGTATCTGTCGACCGAACCGAAGAGCGGCATTCAATTGCTCAACAATGATCGAACCTGTTGCTCAAGTCTGTCCGCTTATTCGTCGGAACAATTCACATCCCTCGGGGATTGAGAGAAAAGACAATCAAAATGACTGAAGCTTGGATTTCTCAATTTTTGAATTATTTTTTTCTGGCTAAATGGATATTGACGTCCGCAACGTTCTAGCGCTCTTTTCTTGCACTTCATGGTTATGAAAAAAACTGATGTCCCTCAATCTGCCTCAGGTGTTCTGCCTCATATGATCTTCTGAACAGAGCTTTTCTATTATACTATTATCATTAGATATCGAGTGCATTACGATTTTTACATGTACAAATTGGTTAGGTTAGGTCAAATTAATAAATAAGGTTAGGTCAAATCAGTTGAAAAGTAATGTTGACACTGTACCTCCACTAAGCGATCCTTCACTGACAGTCAATTTATCTGCCAAGAATCCTTCCAGAGCTGTGCGGTTACCGGTGAATTTGAGCATCGAAGCCGCGTTTTGGCGATACCTACATAACAGACGATGCGTATGTATGTCTGTGATCAATAGTGTCTTGTTATATTGGTCGCACAATGACTATATAAGAATTCATCAAATCAGTCCTGATTTTCACGTTCAGTCACTCTTAACCACTGTGCTATTTGTGATTCTCACAAAACATTTTCAGCTGAAAATAATCTAGCAGATCAACCATGTTGCCTCAGGTCTGAAACATTCTCTTTACAACATGCTTTGTGGGCGATCACGCAACGCAACGTCACTTTCCCTCTTTACGATTCAGGAAAAAAATTTGACCAATTCTTATAAAGTCATTGTGCGACCAATACCTGGGAGCACTTTCCATTTCATACAAATTGTAAGTTCTTACAAATAAACGCTACAACTTATACCAAGGTGCAAAAGTGACTTCACGCAGTTACAATTGTGAGAGTGATACAATTGTAAGAAGTTACAATTGTAACTGGGTACAATTGTATCCAGCTACAAAAGAAAATTTTGTAACTCGCATTGTAAGAAAGAGAAAAATTGTAGCTGGGTGCACACCGGTGGGACCGTCCTAACTCGACACAATTTGATTGTTTATCCACTATTTTTTTAAATAATGTTTATGATCTCTAGAAGCAATTTTTTTAACTACGTGATTTTATTAACGTTTTCATGCTTGCCTAAGCGAAAGTAAATAGTGCAATCGAAACATTTTCACAAAAAAATTGTAACTGGATACAAAATTCTTGTGGAAAGTGAATTTACAATTGCTTGTAACTTTTGGTTACGATTTGCAAGTTTTTATTGTACGAAATAGAAAGTGCTCCCTGGTTTTACACATTTTAGCACATCATTCTCACACGGGACCTGTGAGAACTGGATTGACAACTGGCCCTTCTGCTTGTTCAACTGGTTTCCTACAAATGTATAAAAATTCGAAGCATTTTCGAACTGACCATGTTTTGTTGAGCGACATTGCGACGTTTTCAAAAGCGAATTCAGCATTCGTTGGACAAATATAGACGGTCGGGAAACGGATGCCGTCGGTAAAACTGGGCTGGAGGAAAAACCAAGGAAAGTTTTGTGGTTCTGTATTTTTCCTTTCAAAAGTGCGGAGCAAAAAAGCTTTGGGATAAAACACCATCTGTTAAGAGCACACCTGAATCTGATACGATGTGACAATTGGTTTGTCGAAGAACTCGACACAGGCGTTGTAGACGAAAAAGACGAGACCAAGCAGCGCGATTAGGAACACGGACATCCAAATAACACCTTCCGTGCGGCGGTTCTTGAGCTGAAGATGTGACCATTTTGACACTTTTGGCTGATTGTGAATGTCTAGGATTTTCACGCTGCCTGTACCACCAGACGTGGAAAACTTTAGGCAGGCTCTTTCAACGTCAACAAATTTATGAAGTAATTTGCAACTTTCGAATTTCTTTGACTTTAGAATTTCTCACCACCAAAGACCGATAGATCTCGTGGACGCCATGCAGGTCGCCAAGTGCTTCGAGAACTTTCGAATGCTCTTCCGCATTTGGTTCCTTATCGTTGACTGTTTGTGTCGGCCTGACGTTGCTGCTTGTGCAGCTTGATGTCACCGGAGCTGAGGAGGCACGCATTTTTGGATCGGAATAGATTTTCACAAAAGCAGCATGTGAATGATATAATGAGCACTGAAATTCGATGCTTTTGATTTGCGGTCGGGAGAGTGCAGCCGTGTACATACTCATTTCACTAAATCTATTCCACATGCTCGTTATAGTACGCCGGGTTCCGGTCTGGAAATCACTTTGAACGGCATGACCACTTTACGTACTTGCTTTCCTGGGCTCCACTCGATAGTAGGGTTACTATAAGGCCACAAAACGTCAATTATTGCTGCTAATTATAGTGCGTGAGAAGTCTGGGAATGCAGGAATACAGTGCACTTTAAGTTGTAAGGTGCATACAGGCTTAGATTTGTATATGTAATGGGTTAGAGTTGCAGTGACCCTGGAAATAAAAAACTCATGTATATACATATGTGGTACAAATAAAACTTGCGCTCATGTACCATATGTGGATATTCGCTATGAAAAACTCGACTAGACAACTTTAATACCACGGCAGCAATAGTAACAACAACTATTTGCGGGATTAAGCTGCTTTTTATGTTTCAAACTTCAAAACACGCACTAGTCCACGCGCATGCGTGAAACTTGCAACGCAATTTAGTTCATACACACGCACATATTAAATCAGCCGACGGCTAAATTTATTGTTTATTCACAATCAAAAAGATATGGAACAAAAAGTTATTTCGAATATTCCGGATGCATTGCGTGTGTAAACCTGTAAACATGTGTCAAGTGGTCATGCTCGGAACAGTGCTCTGGACACGGTTGAGTGGGGCGATTTTTCATGTTCGGACCCCGTTCGGACGTGAAACACTTTCTTTTAAAACCGAACTAGGTGTTGTCCGCAAGCATCGGTCCGAACATGAGTAGTGCTGTTGTTGAACTTGTGTGTGTTGAAGAAATGAGAGAAAAAATGTTTCATATTTTGCGTTTTTTGAGATATATAGGGCATACACCAGGATTATCGCAAGTTTAGGCTTTGAAACTGTATTTGTCATGAAACATCTGGGGACAATTACCGACTTTCCTGTATGTCAGAAGAGGCCCTTTTTGGATTTTCTGGCAATCTTGCGTTCAACCGACGGTTTTGCAACTTTCAGGAGCAACCGAACTGTGCAGGTGCCACATTGTTCAGTATCGACGTACAGTTCCGGGTGCAATTCTAGGCTGAAAGTTGAAGTCGCGTGCACGGGCGTGCACGCGACTTCCTAGTGCTAAAACATAGGG
Source organism: Rhynchonema sp. JSB1_4 (assembly GCA_030248065.1). Classification (NCBI taxonomy): domain Eukaryota; kingdom Metazoa; phylum Nematoda; class Chromadorea; order Monhysterida; family Xyalidae; genus Rhynchonema; species Rhynchonema sp. JSB1_4. The sequence continues at coordinate 48,966 of JASAMV010002968.1, forward strand.
AGCGCACGCCAGCGCACGCGCAAAACTTCGCGTGCACGAGCGTGCACGTGAAGTTACTTCGACTTTTGCCTATACTTTGCACTGTTTCGCACGCGCGTGCACGCGCGTGCACGCGACTTCAACTTTCAGCCTAGAATTGCACCCGGTACTGTACGTTTCACAATTTCGATCATGTACTTCATCAGACGTGTGCTTTGCATCTTACAGTGCTTTTCCAGAGCGAACGAGCACCGGCCGGTGGTTCGCCGAAAAAAATCGCGCACGGATCAGGGTCAAATGTCGAAAAACAACGTCAACAACGACAGTGACGACACTGGTAAAGCAGCTGCGCTGAGTTGGTGTAAAACCTGTTATATGTAACTCTGCGACAGACATGGCCGCCATAATCTTCAGCCGAATCAATCGGCAGCGAATTGTCCGGAGCCGATCCAGGTTCGATCGATTATGACGACACCATTCAAACTGTGGCTCGTCAAAATAACAATCGTTGGTGCTGGTGCTGGGCTAACAACATTAGGGAAATCTGCTTTTTTGCATCAAATGGTCGGACCTGAAGGTGAAACATCATGCGCGACTTGCTTATCGGTTCTCTCTGTGGTCTTGGTCACTTATTTCGAGATGTATTGATGCCGCCAATGTCGACCACCGCGCAACACATTTGCCATACAGCTGTCTCTTTGAACAATGTTTACTCTGGTCGAAATTGAACGCATCGGAAACGCATTCAAACACGAAAGGTGTCACATGATCATAACCGGACTGATCCCCCTGTTTGTCTCGCAGCTTTCGACGAATTCGAGACCGATGATGCCGATAGGGATCAATTTGACAGTGACCAATTCCATCCCGCTGGTAGGTCAATCACATAATCATTTTATTTTTCAGTCTGATCCAAACAATTTCTAATACCCTGATCTCTCCTGCAGACGCGTGTTTCCAGGTGAAGCATTAGCGGATCTGATCGAAAGTGGGCGCAACAACAACGACGACAGTATGACACAGGCCGATATCACTGAACCCGAGTCATTGGCGAGCAAAGAGAGCGAACAACCGAACCCCAGTCATCTGGATCCAGTCAGTTCATTGAAGTTCCGTTCATTAAATTACCAATTAAATTGAAAGGCAGTAAATAATTGATTGTTGAGGGCTTTGTTTCGCCCATTTTTTCATGAAATGGAGACTAGACATGGGAAGTCTTGATTTTGGAATTGGATTTTCATAAAGTTACTTTGTGGTGTTTTACGAGGTTCACAAAGTTTCGTAGGAGAAGGAAAACAAAAAACATTTGAAACCGTCCTTTGTAAAACGCAGTAGGATTTGAGCTCCAACATTTTCAGTGTTTTATATTCAGAATCAATTACTTACTGCCGGATTTGCTGAACGAAGGATTCATCGAACAATTCGCTTTACCAAATTATATGTATACTTTTAGTTGGCTAAATTCCTTCACAAGTGCAGCATGCAAGAGCGATTGCAATTTTCAGAATCTGGGCGCCAAGATTTTCGCCACTGCGCTCCGAAAACCTGTCGAGGTTTGTTCGTTGCACAATCAAATGCATTCAGTCTCATTCAGAAAACTGAATTCTTCATTGACGTAAAACACACAGATACCGTATGACAGACCAGTCACCCGAAGCGATTCCACTGGACCACCACCGGTATCTCCCCCAACTACGGTCAGCGATTGTTTTCAGGCTAGTTCCTGGTTGAGCGCCCAGAAACTGTATAACAGCACGGGCACCGCGTTGAAAATATAAATGAAATGTCAGACAGGTCATCGTCGATGCGAAAATGCGACAGAAGGTTGCTAGATCCCCAAAAAATGAGAGACACGGTCTTTGCCCTTGATAAAACTTCAATCACAGAGTGGAAGAGAGCAATAAATTCAGCTGCTCGCCTGTTTGCAGAATGACCCGTCATCGTCAACAACCGATCAGACATTGGCTACCATGAAAGCGACATGTGCCCGTGCCCGGGCTCGCAAACGGTTTGGTCGTCATATATTTCATCAACTTGTCAACTGCAGACGTGTGACCTGCAAGGACGCCAATTTCAGTGCTCGAATGCGCACCCCGAGTCCGATTGCCGAGCGAACGAGAATGCGTTGTCGATTGCCACCGCATCGCCCGCGGTGTCCGCTGAAGCGAGTGAAGTACAGCGATCAGTTGGCGAACAGACGGGCTCAGAGACACAAGAAACGATGAAATAACAAAAAGCGATCATTATGAATTGAGCGACATGCTTGTGCAATGAGGGGTTCTATGCGTTTTCGTTTGCTTGAATTTGAACCTCATCTTGTCACATAAACTACATAGTACGACTCTTTTACATTACGCAATTATGCTTCTTTTTACTTTGGGTTGTGGAAAAGCGAAGTGTGTC
>JASAMV010002969.1:0-28857 GCA_030248065.1 Rhynchonema sp. JSB1_4
ACGATAATAAAAGTCGTTGATGAACTATGTACCTGGAATGCTGCAGATGCACACGCACCGGATGTTTCAGCCGGCGGATGGCGGTGAAGACCATGACTTGGCGCAAAGCGCAAAAAGAGTTTAATCGTCAGGTCATCACTACAAACTAGTGTTACTATTACAGGTTGGTACATAGAAAATTAAAAATCGATCATTGGAAATATCGCGGTTTTGGATCATCATCGAATGCATTAGCTTTCATTACTTAAGTTGAAACAGTGCACTTATCGACTTGTATTATACCGTCAACACTCGCCGTCAACAACCTAATGCCAAGCACAATATAGAAAGGGCTCATTCAGGTGCTCATACCGTGAAATGACGAATGAGAGTTGACGAATTTCGTGTTGACGCCTAAAGAATCAGCCCCACCAGTTGTTTGCAGTTCGCAACCGACCAAGCCGTTTGTGTCCGTCGACAAACAAGTTCGATTCGCCGATGTCGGCACGAGTCAAACGATCGAATGCCGTGTTGATAGTTGGTGACGATTTTCGGGAAAAAATTTTAAAAAGAATTTTCTCAAAAAAAGTTGCTGGCTCGTAAACTTTGCATGTGTTAACATATTGCGAGCGAGAAAAAACATAAATGATCTTGCACCCCAGTTTGCACGAATTTGCACGCTGTCATGATCACAAGCATGGGTGCACTGTTTCACAGTCTTGTCGCACTGGTTCAAACTGAAACCACGCCACGTCCATCCAATCTGACACTTTGTTTTCAGGGCATGTTATTGTTGTGATGTGAAGATTGTGATGCCACGGAAGTTGTGTTTGAGTGTGCAGTGTATTGTCTAATTAGTCATCTCATCTTTGTAACTCAATTATGGACAAGTCATTGAGCTAACAGAGAGCTAGCTGTATGAGACACAAAGCTAAATTTTCACAAATATTTCCTGCACCCACCCACCCACTCTATAGATCCGAGCCAGGGCTCAGCGATGGTCTACTGGTACAACGCCAATGACACGTTTCAACACATCGATCGCGACTATTACGAACCGGGTCTGCCCGTTGTGCACATTATAAATGTGCAATCCCGCCATTCTGGCTTGTATGTTTGCCAGAAGACCTACACGAATGGAACTACCGTAACCGATGAGACGTATTTGATCGTACGGTATCGTCGCGACGCCGAAGCCAAGCGTGGTACGCGCTAGTGATGTCTTGCATGACCGCAATATGGTTCATTGAATCTCTCTATCCCGCACGAAAACGTTCCCCCACGACCACTTTTGTTTGTTTTATGTTTGTCAAATCCATTCCCAGGTGTTTTGTTAGCCTTTGTTTTTGCAATTCCCCCGATCGGCTTGCATTTCGCATGTGTCTTTTTGTGTTGTTTGTGTTTGTGTGTGTGTGCTGTTGGGCCGAATTCACGAAAGTCAACTGCGCAGCGCTATTGGAAATTCATCGTGTATTTGATATACATCTGACGTTCTCCACTTCGTGCGTAAATTCATTTTTTTTTCACAAAACGTATGGCGTGCTTTGACCAGCACTGCTGTTCGCGTAAGAACGCAATAAACTGAGTTCAGCCAGCTGGAAGTCGTCATCATATCGCTTTTTGCGCTATTTGGCTTTCGGAATTCGACCCATCGTGTGTGGTTAGATGCATGCATTTGGGCACCCTTGTGCGTCATACAAAAAAATGACGAAACGAAAAACTCGACCAGGGCAAACAAACACACAGAATATGGTTCAGCATATTGTCTCTCAGACTTGATTTTTTGTTTTAAACCCTCATGTGTCACTCCCAAATGTGACGTTCGCAATATCATTTTCTCTAGACCTGGCCAGCGACGCGTCGTTCACGTGGACCAAATTCAACGACCAGGGACTGATCGGCGAACCGACGGGCGTCACGATGGAGAAAGGCGGTGCGATTCTGCGATTCAACAACATCCAAACGTCGGACGCCGGCGTCTATCGGTGCACGGCCAAAGACGACAGTCTGACGCCATTGGGCACGGCTGCCGTCGCGCTGGTCGTCATTCAGCATATGGCGCCCAGTGGTAAGCGAACACGTGCACGCGAAAAACACAAGAACCAGGGAGATTTGCACAACACTAGCACATTCAGAACATGTTTTGCTGACGTGAATTTGATTGAGAATTTTCAAACGAAAACCAACTGTTTTTTAAATCGCAAATTCATGATTTTGTCTACAATTTGGTCATAATGCTTAAATAATGAAAAGCCTACACATGTTTTGCCTTTTTCGAGAAAAAAAACACGATAAACAATGGCTACACATTTCAGGGTTATCGATCCGTCTAATCGACTTTTGTTTTTCTCTTGTCCAAATTTTTAGTTTCCACCTTTCGTCGCTTTCTTCTGTTTCCGCCAGGGATCCTCTCGCTTCATCACCCTGAGTTCTGGTCCAGACAGTCTTTTAAACAACAATACCTGATAAATGTAATGTTTCAGACGCCAAGAGTGCCACGTATGCGCTCCAGGGCACCGCCAGACTGCAATGCCCGGTGTACAAAGTGGAAGGATTCAACATCGAATGGTCACGTGACAACGGAGAACTACCCACGTCCGCCTTTTACGACTCTCGGCAAAATATCGTGTAAGTTATTTTTTTATTTTCGAGAGTTTTGTCCGATAAAAATTGATTTCTATTATTTTTGACAAAATTTTTGAATAATAATTTAGGATTCCGAATCTGGAGGAGCGAGACAGCGGCATATATAAATGCACAATGTCGGAAAAAATGGATGGGAAAATAGTGACGCACGGATACGTCAACCTGGTTGTCTCGGCAGGTATGCGCCCAATAAACCATATTATGATGTATGCCGTTCGGCAATTTTCCAATTGTGTCCCATGGATAACTGTCGTTATGTGTTTTTAACAAAGTACATTAGTTGTCTGTCTTTCGGTTTACAATTTTTTGAACTTCCAGGAGTGTTTAGCGCAGACTTTCGAACTTTCCTATGTTTCTGGATATCTTAGGAAATCTAATTTTTAATGTCGGGCCTGCAACCTTACTTCAATGGGGTGACCTTTTATTCCCACATGTAGCCATCATGAATACGACTACCGACGATGGAATGGAAGGCGGTAAGTTTTTTTGTCACTGGCTGAATGACAAATTGACACAGAAACAAGAGAAACGTCTATGAAAACAATAGAGAGTTGAAAAAGCACCATTTTCTGTGCCAACTTGTTCTTCCACCCAGTGACTTTATGATCGAGAATTCCCGAGCTTCCCGCGCATACTTCTCGCCTGTCGCGCTGCTACATGAAAAACAAAAAAACAAATTGAAAAAATAAATTTAATTTTAGCAGCAGAATGTAACCGGCACCCGGCGCTTATTTGCATGTCTCGAATGGAATCACATCGAAATGAAGTGTCTCTAATCTTCCCAACTTTACGCTAAGTATATCGATTCCTTGCCTAACGTTATCGCACCTAACCGAATGTCAAAAAAACAACGCTTGTAAATCGCAGATTCTCACGAATTCTTTACAAGAGGACTCTTTTTAAATGTATTTCAATCCAAATGTCCATTGTTTGCAGACCATTCCGGCACGGCTGTGCGAGTCAAAATCGAAATCCATCCGCAGTCAGTAGCGATCGGCGATGAACTGCAGCTTGTGTGCACCTACGATGGTGTGCCTGATGAGTTCGCAAAGGTCACTTGGGTGAAGGGACATCATCAGGACGAGATACCGCCGAAGGCACAGGTCGGGCTGTGGGTGGCGAAATGGGTGCACAGTTCGGTTTAATGTTTGCCAAAGGATAGTTTTTTGTTTTTTTTGTTATCAAACTGTTGTACTAGATTCACCGGCTTTAAATTTGACAATGTTTCTGTGCGTTGGGGTCAAGCTGGCACTGAAGATCACATGGTGCCCCTGCCCCACCTTCTGCGAAACTAGGTCAAAACTGGCAGTCAAAAACACATCGCATCACAATTCACATTTGATCCGATAGGGCTCGCTTAATCTGATGCGTTGTAACGTTTGCTCATCAAAAGTCTCAGGAAAATTAACTCGAAGTTTTTTTTGTAGCTCTCACAACAATCCTACGGTTCAACCCTAACGATACCCGACATCCAGCTGGAAGACGCCGGAACGTACAGCTGCACTGTGTTCACTGGTAAGTGTTTGCCAATGCGCGCGCCCGTGACTCAGTGGTTGAAAATCATATTTCACGGGTTCGAATCCCGGCGCGGTCGCACACACGCACACAAATGTTTCAGGACTGCCACAACCGCAGACAATCAGCGCCGAGGTGGCCATCCCGCAACCGCAGTCGACACGTAAATTATTCAGACAATTTAGGGGTCCCTCATCCGAGTCCAGATTTAAGGAACTATCGCACAAACCGGTCGTATTTATGCCGGCGCCAAATTTTGACGATCAAGAACAATCTGTGAAACATCAGCCGCCCAGCGAGCTGCACAATTATCCCACCGACCGCTTCTATCGGCCTGATAGGCGCAGAATGCAGGCCGATGCGCCTAAAAAGCCTAAAAGGGCTCCGTCGTCAGGAGCCTTTGGTCGTCTGTTTGACTCAAGTGCTTGGGGCCTGGCGTAGTTGTTGTTCTGTCCCATCGTTTTGTTGGGGGCTTAGGCTTCGTTCTTATAATCCAAGTTTTTATGTGTACTAAATTGTGCGTTCACTTTAAATACTTTTGCGCAAACAAATGTCGTGATGTCTAATCTGAGACAAGGGATTTCATACAGCGCTTCGCGTCCAAGTTTGTTGGTCCCAGCTTGGGTGGGAGCGAACAGAGAACAAATAAGCGTGTTTCTTATGTTCTTTGTTCTCACTTCACAGTTGCACATGTTAATGGATTGCCCGGATACGTACCACTTGTTTTGTTTCGTTGACGTTTCATATGTCTTGTATCTTGCCTTATGCGCACATCTTTATGTATGTGTGTTTAACTGTGTCGATAACTACACTACCGTATATTCAAAAAATGTTGCCACACAGCCAATTGTTCGTTTTCCTGGAGTACCATGAAACATTGGTGATGGTTCATTAACTTGTTTTTTTTGTTTCGTGTTCTCGTACTGAACTGGTGAATAACTCAGAGGACAACTGCGGCATACGTTTTCGACCAAATAAAGTAGGGAAATTCTTGATAATAGAAAGATAAACGGTGTATTTTAAGTATGCTGCAGTTCTTCTTCCTTAACATAATGCCTGGTTAAATCCGTCTAGTCCCCGTTTACTGTTTTCCGTGCCGCAGAAACACAGCTCTTTGTTATGCTTTGTACAAAAATCGGGAGCCAAAAATCAGTATTAAATTACTATTTTGATCCGAGCATTTAGACTCAGAATGCTAAGTTTAATTAAATTTCATTCTATAGTTTCCAATCTCGACAGAAAACTGCCTTTCTTGCTTCGCTGCAATCTTTCGGATGAATAATCACAAATTTTCGACAAACATCTATCTGCCATATATTTTGTCTCACGTTTCGTTTACTGCCACAAACACGTACCATTGTTGTCCCGTGTTTCTATCGTGATTCTACAAAACATGTGTATCTCGCTCTGCTTGTGAAAAAAACACTAACGAAAACATCAAATCGGTGCTTATTAATATTATTTTGACTGTTTAATGCTGTTTTGTGAACTTGATTTTTTGTCGTTCTCCAAAAGTAAAACATGTGACAAAGTTTACTCGTGACGTTTCTGACAGATTTTGGTCGCATGTTCTTCTTTTCGGAACAAAAACTGATTGTTGATGATACACAAACCTGTGCGTTTTCACACAAATCTTATCTTTCGCGCTGTCTTTTGTTTCGCGGCTAGAAGCCATTTAGTGCGTCTATTTGCTTTCTGTGTTGATTAACAAATCAGAGAATGTATGTATTCATGTGCAATTCAGTATTACGTACGTTATTTGTTTCTCATTTGTCCTGCGTTTTCATTAAACGTTTGTAATTTGTGCCACTCAGCGGCGGTTGGTTACGGAATAAAGATTTAGCTGAAACAGAGAACAGCTTTCAGTGTTCTGTTTGTTCGTGTTTCGTGTTCTTGTCCAAGGCTGCAGCAAACGTGCTTCGTCAAACGTTCGTTCAGTCATAGTCAGTTTTGTTTGCATTCGGCATTTGATTGCACATGCAATCACGAAACTTGAAGAAATTCGACAATAAAGGTGGAGTTATACCTGTCCTCATGTGGACATTTTGTCCGCATGGACAAATCTTTGTTCCGGTCGTATTTTGTCAAATGTTAAAACTTCAGTTTTGACCAGCATACCAGCATAAGTGGCACCATTGCCGTAGAAAATATCGTGATTGGCCAACGCATCCAGCTGATGAACTAAAAAACAAAAATCTTGGGATATTTCATTGGTGTTCTCCGTTTCTCGCGCCTCAACACGTTTCCATGCATTTCAGGCGGCGTTCCGATTCCGGTAGTGAGTGGAAAGGTCAGTAAAACTCAAATGTAGTAAGTAGTTCGTCAAGCAGTTATTTTTGTTCTTTCTTTTCGGGCGGACAGCCTACTCATGAAACATCACATCCCACAGGCGGTCATCAAATGTCCCGTTGATCTGGCGACAAAAATCGTATGGACGCGGGCTGATGGTGCTCTGATGCCCAACACTGCAACACAGGTGCACCATCTGCTATACTACATAGGAACCCCCCTTTAAGTTCAGGCGTCAGCAGGTAGCCCTGATTTTCAGGACAAAATCACTGGCAACCTGATTATCGATAACCTACAACGTCAAGACGCCGGAGTGTACACGTGCACGGCCACCAAAGTTGGCACTGGTCTCTCCACGCAAGTCAATGTGTCTTTGAATGTTGGAGGTGCGTTTTATTTATTCCCGTTTTTATGACCGGTTTACTCACAATTATTTTTCGCAAATAGATAAAGGCAAACTACGCCAACACGAGCCCGATTTCAGAGGTGGTGTCCTTACTAAACGAATAGAAAGAGAAAATGCTCATGCACCACGTTGTATCCTACAACCTGTAACATTTCCCACATCAGCAGCCACCTATATGAATGTTTCACTGTTCTGCCAGCAGCTGCGAAATCGAGCTCATGTTGGTGTAGTGTGCCTAATATTAAATTTTCCAGATTTCGTAGCAGCCATGTACGGCAGTGGCTACATGGAGTTGCCTCCCTTGCCCAAACAGGCAGAGTGGGAATTCAAATTGGTGTTCGACGTCAAACCAACAGCGCCGACAGGTTGGATAATTCTGTTATCATCTCCGCCTTGATTCATCAAGGAAATGGTCTTGGAAATTCAGGATTAATCTGGTCGAACGTCAAGTATCCGGAATACGCGGCCGTGAGTCTCGACAACGGTAAGGTCAAGTACAAATTCGATCTCGGCAGCGGTCCGGTTGAGATCGTGAGCAAGGATGACGTCATACTGAATGAATGGAACAAAATCGAAGTGGCGCGCTTCGAGAATCAGGGTATGATTACTGTATATAGACTATGAAACATCAGTCAAACACAACCAACCAAGAAATTCGACAATCCACCCCCACCCTGATAATTCAGGTTCACTCAAGCTGAACGTCCGTGACAAGGAGACTGGGATTTCGCAAGGCTCCGAGATCGGGCTGAGTCTGGCGCCGAGCGTGTATTTGGGCGGAGTCGATAGCGACGCGGCATTGGAACAGATCAGGGAATTAACTGACTGGAGGGAAATGACCGGATACACTGGTTGGTTGGTGTGAACATTAGTGGTTTCTGGTCCTTGCGTATGCGCATAGACTTGTAGGAGCAGAGATCGTTGGCAATTGGCCAGAAGTGTTCGCGCCGAGGAGGCCTGGCACCGCGCCCGTCTGTGAAAACGGGCCGAAACGGGCAAACCTCACTGCTGTTACATTATTGTAGGTACTAAACTGCAAGATATACAGATCCCCCAACAAGTAGCGTCCCAGTGCGCAGGATTTTTTCGGCCTACCGCGGTTGACTGCAGTCAACCGCAAGCCCACCGAATTGCCATCTTTAACACGCAAGGTATAGGCGACAGCGACCCACCGGGGGCTACCGGTGGCTACCGCCTGCTACCGCAGTCGACTGCGGTGGGGCGCGGTGACTGCGCACTACCGCGCTCCCTTGGCTTGCTCGCTTTTTGTTTTCTTGATCGTACTTATTGCTATTTACTTGCTTTTGAGCTCCATTCAGCCCGGTCTTGTTTGTGTTTTAAAAGTCACGAAGTAAAAATATGCTACACTAAATTTTGTTTATGCAGTAGTACGAAGTTGAGGCTTACTACTCATAATTAAACGACTTTTGATTAGAAAGAACAAGCTGTCCGCTATCACATGAGATTATTATTACATAAAGGCAAACCACGCCAACACGTGCCCGATTTCGGAGGTGGTAGATTAGTGAAACATTCACACGTGGCTGCTGATTTGGGAAACGTTATAATACACGTTGTGGAATACAACGTGGTGCGTGAGGATTTCTCTTTCTTTGCGTTTTGCTGGTGCACCAACTCCAAAATCGGGCTCGTGTTGGCGTAGTTTGCCTTTACAAGTTTCACGCTCGCGCTATGACTCAAGATTATTACATACAGATACAAGTTTCAATTTCGCTATCACACCAGACTATTATTACATGCAAGTTTCACGTCCGCTATCACAACACAACAACCCAATTATTTATTGGTTGGACCACCGCCGCTGGCAATGACCTTGGGCAGCATCTTGTTCACATGACCGACAAAGCGACGACACAGCTGAGGGGTCAATAAGTAAAGTTTGAGAACAAAAAATGCTGCGGTTATCATTCCACGTTCGATGAATTGCAATACCCGCATCTGCGACTTTTGAAACACAAACCAGATCGAGCTGAATGGAGCTCAAAAGCAAGTAAATAGCAGCAAGTACGATAAAAAAACAAAAAGCGAGCAAGCCAAGGGAGCGCGGTAGTGCGCAGTCACCGCGCCCCACCGCAGTCGACTGCGGTAGCCCCCGGTAGCCCCCGGTGGGTCGCTGTCGCCTATACCTTGCGTGTTAAAGATAGCAATCCGGTGGGCTTGCGGTTGACTGCAGTCAACCGCGGTAGGCCGAAAAAATTCTGCGCACTGGGACGCTACTTGTTGTGGGATCTGTACGTGACGGTGTTTTTCACTTGCAGTACCCCGTGAATCTCCACTCATAGTCCACGGGGACTACTGTTTATATACATATATGTCCATGAGTGGAAACTCCACTCATTCATAGTCCACCGAGACTATATTTGGGTTTTTTTACCAAGCCGCAAGAAACAGTACCGGAAAAAATTGAACAAGCTTGTAAAAACTGAGACAAAATTTTTATTGTGCAACGGTTCACTAACGGGGGACACGTTCAGCCCCGGCCGATTCAGACCCGGCAGGAGCCTAAGCCTATAAATGGGTCAAATAACCTGGGCCTGAATCGGCCGGGCCTGAAAAACTGGGTCTGAAAAGGTCGGGCCTGAACTTCCGGCCCTGAAAAGTCGCGGAATTCAAAATTTTGATTACTCAAATGACCCCTAGACTCCATTGTGAGTCACACATTCCAATTGACACTTGCCAAATGCTTTCGTGGCGCCTGAACAGTGATTGGGTGGGACTATGCGCATGTCACTGTTTATTTTGCATGTTGTTTATAAAGTATACTCTGGCAATTTTTTTGGGAGAAACTTTTGAACTGCGTTGCCTGATCCGTAAAGCGCATTATGCGTGCACTGGCCACAGAAGTCACGTGACCGCTATAGCCAGTGCACGCATCATCCGCTTTACGGATCAGGCAACGCGTTTGAAAAGTTTCTCCCAAAACAATTGTCAGAGGGTGGCATTTTCGAAACGGTGTAAAGCTCAGTTGGGTGTAAAGGTCGGTGTAAGCTCGGTCGGTGTCAGCTCGGTGTAAACATGAAACATTGCCTGCTGTTAACGTGGAATGTTTCATGTTTACACCGAGCTGACACCGACCGAGCTTTCGACCGAGCTTACACCGACCTTTACACCCAACTCACCTTTACACCGTTTCGAAAATATCACCCAGAGTATATGTATGTTCTTTACGGTTTGGAAGCGTTGATATACGGAGAACTGTGATTCAGCGTACTTTTCGCTTAAATCTTAAACCGTTCGCAAAACATTTTGGTGGCCCTTGTACTATAATACCACCGTTGCCCTTTGTCCTACTCGGCTGATGATCACCGATCACTATTAAAATGATCAGGAACAATAAATTCAAAAAATGACCCTGATATTCAGGCATGATTGCGCGCTACAGTGTCAATGACGTCACGATGGACTTGGGACTTCAGGCGATCCACAGTCAACGAGTTTTCAGTGGCAACACCTGTCATCCGTCGCCTTGGTATATCAGGGTTTCATGAATATTCAGAATTCTGGCATGATTTCTGATGTGATAAGTTGAAATATATAATTATTTTTAGTCAAAACGACGGCAGTTGCGTGGCAGCGCACACTTATCGCGGGTACAAATGTTTGTGCAAACATGGATATCAGGGCGCACAATGTGAACGGCCCGGACTGAAATGCAGACATTCTGGTCATATTTTTGAATCAAATTTTATGAAAAAAATGCGGACAAAAAATTTTTTTTGTATTTATCAGGCCACCAATGCGTCGAGGGCTCATGTATTGAGGGCACGCAGGATCCGCCATACTGTCTCTGTCCTATGCACAGAACTGGTGAGATACATAGGGGGCGTGAAAATTTATAATTTTAATTTAAGCATCTACCAACCAACCAGTGAAACATCTCCCACAACAATCAGGGCCGCGTTGTGCACAAGACAAACCACTCTCGGGTATTCCGCGTTTCGACGGCAAGAATTCGTTTGTGGCCGTGCCTCTGGAGTCCAGCATTCTCACCAAATCAACAGTACGTTCACTAGAAATTGTTCATTTTTGGTGCACCGTCCTTCTGCGGTACAGTGCAAGCTCCTTATAATTTTCTGTGGTCAAGCACCACACTCAACACTATATATGTAAGTCTAAGAGGTCTAAGTCTAAGTCATAGCTAAAACCAAACCCTGATAGCAAAGCTGGAACCATTGAGCGGAGCTCTGCTCTTTTTTTCTTTTGCTCAAAGCGGTCTTGCCCAAACTGGCTTTGTGCAATTGCACATGTGCGCAGTAGCAAACCAATTTTTGCAATTTTTATCAGTTCAAAATGCGCATCAAACCGGAAAGCACCGAAGACGCTACAGTGTTGTACGCGGGCGAGAGTGCGAACGGCGAGGGAGACTACATGACGTTGAGGATTGAGAATGGCCGATATGTGTTGATGTTCGATGACGGTGCAGGTAAATTGAATTTTGTTTTAAATTTTTAATTATTCGAAACAAAATGGCAGTTATGTACCGACATGGGCAAGCTAAAATATGAAGTATTTTCTACATTTATGCTCATTGATGAGCAAGACAGATCCGACCACCAAAGTTCTAACTATGCCCAACCAAGAAGACCTCCATTTTCGCGGACTATACAGTAGGTCGTCATTAGTCTTCCAGAACATTCTGCCGAACCTAAACTTTCTTCAAGAGCGTTGTGCCGTCAGCATACTGTTCTGGAACAGATTAAACTTTAGTTACAGAATATTCCCCACATCGCTTCGTCGCTTTTTCCTAAGCGTAAGCCTAACCCCAAAAGAAGTGTAAGCGATGGGCTAATCCACATACCTACAATCAGGGTTGGATTAAAAAAAATTTTTATCATCGAACTTTTTTTTAACTTTTTTTTATTTTTAAAAAATGTTTTTTAAGATTTACTTTTTTTATCCCGGACCACAAAAATTTCCATTCTCAACGTGAAAAATTGTCGAACATTTTTTTAAATATATTTGATTGCACTTAAGAATATAAGAATAGTTGACACCGACCAGTTGTGTTCACAAACGAGCAGTAGCGAGGTTATATTTTTTACAATGAGCCAGATAACGTGACAATTCGCGTTGGGGATAGCCTGTCCACCATATGTACCAACATCTGTAGATTGTGGTACAGTATAAAAAGTGAAGGGAAAGTGAAGTCACGGGAAAGGTAAATGATTGGCACATTTTTTAAGCAAAGTTACATGAAAACAGCTGCATAACCCGCGGTGTTGGAACGATAATTTTGGACTTCAAGCAGATTTGACCTCCTGGAATAACTGAATGCGCACATAATGACGGCTGCTCAGGTTGTTTAGTAGAGCCACGGACTGTCTAACGTTGTAATCATATTGTACCGATGCGAAATACAAGCGCCGCAGGCGATTTTTTGAGAAAAAACAAGCAGAAACATGCATAAAAACATGCATTTTTACCACAAAAGGGGGGAAATAATAAAAAAAAGTTGTGAAATAATAAAAAAAGTGAACTTACTTTTCTAATTTTTAAAACCGAAAAAGTGGCGAGCTTTTCTTTAAAAAAATTTTTTTTTACAAAAAAATTTTACTTTTTTTAACCCAACCCTGCCTACAATTCGTTACAGTGATGTATTCGATATGTAATAATATTGAAAATGCAAGTCGTGGTGTCCCGAAAAATTGTCACTGCATAATTCAATTTAAATTGTCCAGGTCAGCAACGCGTTGTCAGCGCCCGTACCGTTGACACGGACACTTGGAATGACATTCAAGTGACGAAAACTGACTCGACCATATCGTTGACCGTAAATGGCGACACGAGCCAGGAGAGGATATTGCGAGGTGGCTGGCTAGCTGATGTTTCACAATACTACTCTGCTTTAGCAAATGAAACGACGACGCATTTATCACGAGTTAGTTTGTATTGACACCAGATTTTCAGGCCCAAGCCAGCGTCACGATCTAGTCGTGCACACACCCCTGATGGTGGGAGGGGTCTGGCCAGGCGTCAAGATGCCGGCTGGACTTGGCAGCACAAAGTCGTTTGCCGGATGTATACAGGATCCTGTGAGTTTCATGAATTAACCACCGTCGTCGTGATTAGGATTGAAAACTAATGTGAAACAATAAAAGTATTCGGTCATAAACTGTTTCACGAATGGTATAAAATTGAGGCAAGAAGCGAACAAAATCGGTATCTCTAACCGCGCTCTAATAGCACCATGATCAAGAAATATTTTAATCGCAAAGAAGAATCAAGGCAACGCGAAGCAACTTTAGAATGCCAAACAAACCAGCGCCAGTACTAGCCTTGGATAAACTCTCGTGTGAGCCATAGTATGGGGTCGAAACGCAGTTAGAACACATCAGAAACGTTTCTTGTCTCTGTTTTTCCTATGTGTGGCTGTGGGCAAACTAACTTTTTCAAAAAATAGCGCCTTTATAATGTCGTGGAGACAGTGTACCATTCTTTTAATGTTACATTGTGCCACCAGCAAGTGAAACATCACCAAAAACCTCCACGCGTTTGTTTGCAGTTGATCGTCAACAATCGTGACGTGGAGATGGTGTCTGATGCGGCATCATCTGGTGAAATCAGTGAATGCGGCCACACACCATGCAGTCCCAGTCCTTGTCATCACACACAACGATGCAGGGTGATTGACGATGACAAATATGAATGTGTTTGTGACATAGGTTGGAACTCAGGGGGTGTACGGTAGGTACAGTAATCCGCAGCCATTTCGTGTGTTAGCTCTACTCTGAACAATATGTTTTCCGCACACAAGGGATATTGCTGAAGTTGATGTGTCCGCAGCGTCTTGTCATTTGGTTGCATTGGGGCGAGGATATTGGTGGCACATGGTATCCACTTGGCAACTATGGACGGCAACTTGGCCGCCCTATGGCAACTATGGGTGGATTGCGCGTCACAACTGGACACAGGAAGCGCCACCAACACTCTCGCCCCAATGCCATGTATCTTGGTTGTACTCCGCATGATGTGTCTACCGTAACCGACAACCATTCCGAACGCGCGATGGCGTTCAAAGTTACATGGCAGGGAGAGACACACTGTCGTAGTCTGGGTCGCGACCGTACCCCGACCATACTTCGTAGTTGTACAGGCCTGTCGCTACCGTATCCCACATCCATTCCAAACAAAGAACACGATACCGGGCCATTGGAAAAACATCCTGTCGTTGTCACGAAACGTCCCGTAATTAGTCTCGTCCCATACCGTACACCAACATACCGTAATCCACATCCATTCCAGACGCGCCCGACTGTGTGCCCGTGTCGTCCAACCCGTGTGTCGATAATCCGTGTCGCGATGGCAGCTGTCGTGTCGTGAATGTCACCGAGTTCGCGTGCGACTGTCATTTCCCGTGGTATGGCGACACGTGCGAAAAGGGTACATATACAATAATGCGACACTTTTCGTGTCGGATTAACATAAAAAATCGCATAATTTTTATCATTTTCACTCAGCCGTGACCAAATCGGGGCCGATCCGATTCCGCGAGAATTCCTGGCTGGAACTTCATCGGATACTCTTGCCGCACATGAGCTCGGAAACCGACGAAATTATTGAATTCGAATTTAAGGTCGGGTTATCAGGTTTTAAATCTGTTTGCACATATTTTGGCAAATAAGTTTTACAATTTATTGTCAATTTTTGTTATTATATATTTTAGACCACGATCGCGTACGGCTTAATGCTCTGGCACGGTCAAAAGCCGCAAACCAGTGGACTCGACGAAGACTATTTATCCGTTTATCTTAAGGATGGACAAATTACATTTAAGTAAGTGAATATGTCATTTTTAATTCTGTTGCCTGAGTTATTTAAAGTATAAACTTGATAATAATTCCGTTTCAGGTATGAGCTGGGCGGTGGGCCTGCGGAAATGAGTAGTGTTGGGCCACCGTTAAATGACGGCAAATGGCATCATGTTATGCTGAAACGGTTAGAAAATAGAATCTTAATAATCTTCAGCAAGTTTGTCTTTGAAATTTCGCAAATTCGCCTATAAATGATCCTGTTTCAGCAAGGGCAGAGAAGGCAGGATGCAGATCGACGATCAAGCGACCATCTACGGGCAGTCAAGTGGCATATTGGCCATGCTCAATACCGCCGGAAATATTTATCTCGGTATAAATGCTTTTATAAGTTGTTATTTAAAATAAAAAAATATATTTTTAACCCCGCCGCCTCAGGTGGTGTGCCAAACCTTGATAGTATGACAGGCGGGGAGCATTCTGTCAACTTTGCTGGTTGTGTTGATAAACTGGTCATTGATGGTCAGGTATGTTTGTTAAACAAATCGTTTCCAAATTTTTACTTTTAACTTTTATCTAAATTTTAAATATTTACTCTATTTATTAAAGGTTGTGGTCTGGCAAGAATACTACGCGGGTGGACGAAACGTGGAGAATTGCCCTGATGAATTGGAAATGACCGCCAGGATACAGAGATTCTTTAGTCATTTGTTATAAATTGTTTGTTTTTTAAAATTTTTGACTGGATTTAGTTGTTTAATGTGTAGATTAGCGGAGAATATTTCTGTTCAAAATTTCAACATGCTACTTAAAGAAACGCAAGGTGCTGAAAAACAAATTTAAATGATTCGTACTTCTTTCTTTCTAAACACACGCATTGCCAGTTAGAATCGAGCGTGTGCGATCTCAAAAAATTAAAAATCGACCTTTTTGCGTTCTGAAAATGCGAGGCTGGAGGCCTGTCAGGTTTGTAACTGGAAAATGACTGATTTTTAATTTTAACCTCATGGTCACACCGGCGGGAGATTCTTACTGGCAATGTGTTATAATCAGGATTGGGCAAAAAACTTTTCAAGAATGCGTTTTTTTACAAAAAAAACATTTTTTAAAACAACAACTTTTTTCCAAACCGCCCCAAAAAGTTTGAAAAGGTGCGTTTTAGGAGGAAATGATGGCTATAATTCTGTGTATTCTAAGACAAAACAAACATGTTTCAACCCTTGGCAAGTTCCAAACATTCCGATTTGGTCCACGCCATTTGACCAAATTTGGCAGAGGGTCGACCACGAAAATTAACGTATCAACGTACTCGACAAAGTAAAAACTAGTTGAAAAATTTTTGACAAATATTGGACAAAAAATGTTTTTTCTTAAAAAATCAGCTTGTTTGCTTGAAAAAAATCAGGAAAAATCAATAAAATTCAGGATTTAAATAGAAGCGGACGTTTTTTTGCAAGACTTTTAAATAAATACGCCTTCCTTTTTTTGCCCAACCCTGATTTTAATTGTGGCGCGCACAATAGCGTAAATCTGTTCAGCTTTCACCCCAGCACACAGGGAACTCTCAGCGTAGAGACAATAGTTTGGTACAAAAAAATACGACAACTGAAGTTCCGAACGATTGTTATGTTTGCTGAATATTTTAATACAATTACATACATATATTGATAATGCGAATGAATTGATATAGTCGGCTCGCACGTGATAAATGCAAATTCTGAAATAATGGCACGCATTATTGCAATATACTGTCTGCTCATACTGCCCCTTAAAATATTATATGCATTCTTACAAGTATGTATTTGTCGTGTTGACAAAGATCAAATTTGTACAAAGAAAATATGTTTGTGTTCATCTTGCTCTCTGCGTGCTACCACGTTTTGCATCGCATTATACTGGAGTTACACTTGTCCATTTGGCAAGATAAGATTCAGACAAAAATTTGTCCGCATTGTCTACAAACCCAAAATGGACAAGTGTGACTCCACCATTAATGCTGCTCTTGTGTGTGATACCATGACGGAATAAAACAGTGATAAAAACTTCAAAGGTTTTCCCATTGAAAAGCGTTTTTGACTTTTTGAAATGGATTACCAAAAAAACTTTTCTTAAATACCACTGGATATAGTACATTTTGCATGCCGATACATTTCATGTTCCAGGAAGAGTAAATTTTGTCCAGCAAACCAAAAAAATGAAGGGATCCCATAACAGCGGCAAAAAATCCACCCGATTTCTGTATTTTTTCATAAATTGGGTTTTGTTGTTCATCGCATGATGTAGAACGTAGCATCCGCATTTACGACCAGTGTTTGACGTGGGTCTTGGTCGGTGGCCATGTGCAAGCGACACACCTTTATAAACATGCAAAGTTAGATATACGTGATGATTGACTACAAAGAGTCTACCCCTTATATATGTAGCAACACGATCGTGCCCGGCCACTTTTTGTCACTACAAAGAAAGGCAATCATAACATAAATGAACCACCAGGTATATTGTCAGTTGACGTCATATATTTATGTGAAAACAATTATCGTTGAACAAAAAACAATTTATGAAAATAAGATGGGTGGTTTTTTGCGTTTATGGGTCTTATTTTTTTGGTTTGTGGAAAATTTATTTTCGGAAGAAATGTATCGGATGAAAATGTATATATATATGGTATTTAAGAAAAGTTTTTTTGGTATATTTAGTTGAAAAGTTTAGGGAAATTTAAAGTTTATCATGTTTTATTCGTATGGTATCAAAAGAGGGGTATGGTGGAGTCAATGCATTTTGGTTTGTAGAATGGGAATTTTTGTTGATTTATCTGCAATGGAAAGTGTAAGTATATGGATCGAAAATGGGCGCGGAGAGAAGAGAAAAAATATTTTTTTGTAAATAGATATGCAAAGAAAAAAATTGTAAGTGTGGTATATATTTTAGGGATATAGAGAAGTATATTGATATGGTGATATTTAGATTTGATTTTATCAGGTGGAGCGAATATAATTGTTGATATCAATATATGTATGTATTGTATTAAATATTCAGAAAAATAGTTTGGATTTAGTTGTGTATTTTTTTGTAAATATTGTCTCAGTGAGAGTTTTCTGTTTGTGGGGAAGTGAAGAATAGTATTGTGCGCGCAATAAAATAGGGGTTGGGAAAAAAAGGAGGCGTATTTATTTAAAAGTCTTGCAAAAAAGACGTCCGCTTCTATTTTAGAAATCCTGAATTTTATTGATTTTTCCTGATTTTTTTTCAAGCAAACAAGCTGATTTTTTAAGAAAAAAACATTTTTTGTCCAATATTTGTCAGAAAATTTTTCGACTAGTTTTTACTTTGTCAGTACGTCAATTTCGTTAATTTTCGTAGGGTCGACCCTCTGCCAAATTTGAGTCAAATGGCGTGGACCAATCGGAATGTTGGAACTCCAAGGGTTGAAACTGTTTGTTTTGTCTTAGATTACACAGAATTATCGCCCTCATTTTCCTCCTAAAACGCACCTTTTCAAACTGGGCATCTTTTTGGGGGCGGTTTGGAAAAAGTTGTTGTTTTAAAAAAATGTTTTTTTTGTAAAAAAAACGCATTTTGAAAAGTTTTTTGCCCAATCCTGATTATAACACATTGCCAGTAAGAATCTCCCGCCGGTGTGACCATGAGGTTAAAATTAAAAATCCGTCATTTTTTCCAGTTACAAACCTGACAGGCCTCCAGCCTCGCATTTTCAGAACGCAAAAAGGTCGATTTTTAATTTTTTTGAGATCGCACACGCTCCGATTTGCCTAACTGGCAATGCGTGTGTTTAGAAAAGAAAGAAGTACCAAAAAAAATAATCCATCCTTCCACATTTCAAAAAAAACTATTTAAAAACACGCCTCAGCCTCCCAATTCCCTTACTCCAAACCTAACATTGCTTCGCAAGCACGCAACAAATACAGCCGCACCATCTCTCCCTCCCTCTCTTTCTTTAAACACAACCCCCATTATCGCGCCAGCCTAAAAAATCTCTCGCAGCCTCAAATCATTTAAATTTGTTTTTCAGCACCTTGCGTTTCTTCAAAGTAGCATGTTGAAAGTTTTCGAACAAAAAATATTCTCCGCTAATACTACACATTAAACAACTAAATCCAGTCAAAAATTTTAAAAAACAAACAATTTATAACAAATGACTAAAAAGAATCTCTGTATCCTGGCGGTCATTTCCAATTCATCAGGGCAATTCTCCACGTTTCGTCCACCCGCGTAGTATTCTTGCCAGACCACAACCTTTAATAAATAGAGTAAATATTTAAAATTTAGATAAAAGTTAAAAGTAAAAATTTGGAAACGATTTGTTTAACAAACATACCTGACCATCAATGACCAGTTTATCAACACAACCAGCAAAGTTGACAGAATGCTCCCCGCCTGTCATACTATCAAGGTTTGACACACCACCTGAGGGGGCGGGGTTAAAAATATAATTTTTTATTTTAAATAACAACTTATAAAAGCATTTATACCGAGATAAATATTTCCGGCGGTATTGAGCATGGCCAATATGCCGCTTGACTGCCCGTAGATGGTCGCTTGATCGTCGATCTGCATACTGCCTTCTCTGCCCTTGCTGAAACAGGGACCGTTTAGGCGAATTTGCGAAATTTCAAAGACAAACTTGCTGAAGATTATTAAGATTCTATTTTCTAACCGTTTCAGCATAACATGATGCCATTTGCCGTCATTTAACGGTGGCCCAACACTACTCATTTCCGCAGGCCCACCGCCCAGCTCATACCTGAAACGGAATTATTATCAAGTTTATACTTTAAATAACTCAGGCAACAGAATTAAAAATGACATATTCACTTACTTAAATGTAATTTGTCCATCCTTAAGATAAACGGATAAATAGTCTTCGTCGAGTCCACTGGTTTGCGGCTTTTGACCGTGCCAGAGCATTAAGCCGTACGCGATCGTGGTCTAAAATATATAATAACAAAAATTGACAATAAATTGTAAAACTTATTTGCCAAAATATGTGCAAACAGATTTAAAACCTGATAACCCGACCTTAAATTCGAATTCAATAATTTCGTCGGTTTCCGAGCTCATGTGCGGCAAGAGTATCCGATGAAGTTCCAGCCAGGAATTCTCGCGGAATCGGATCGGCCCCGATTTGGTCACGGCTGAGTGAAAATGATAAAAATTATGCGATTTTTTATGTTAATCCGACACGAAAAGTGTCGCATTATTGTATATGTACCCTTTTCGCACGTGTCGCCATACCACGGGAAATGACAGTCGCACGCGAACTCGGTGACATTCACGACACGACAGCTGCCATCGCGACACGGATTATCGACACACGGGTTGGACGACACGGGCACACAGTCGGGCGCGTCTGGAATGGATGTGGATTACGGTATGTTGGTGTACGGTATGGGACGAGACTAATTACGGGACGTTTCGTGACAACGACAGGATGTTTTTCCAATGGCCCGGTATCGTGTTCTTTGTTTGGAATGGATGTGGGATACGGTAGCGGCAGGCCTGTACAACTACGAAGTATGGTCGGGGTACGGTCGCGACCCAGACTACGACAGTGTGTCTCTCCCTGTCATGTAACTTTGAACGCCATCGCGCGTTTGGAATGGTTGTCGGTTACGGTAGACGCATCATGCGGAGTACAACCAAGATACATGGCATTGGGGCGAGAGTGTTGGTGGCGCTTCCTGTGTCCAGTTGTGACGCGCAATCCACCCATAGCTGCCATAGGGCGGCCAAGTTACCGTCCATAGTTGCCAAGTGGATACCATGTGCCACCAATATCCTCGCCCCAATGCAACCAAGTAACAAGACGCTGCGGACACATCAACTTCAGCAATATCCCTTCTGTGCGGAAAACATATTGTTCAGAGTAGAGCTAACGCACGAAATGGCTGCGGATTACTGTACCTACCGTACACCCCCTGAGTTCCAACCTGTGTCACAAACACATTCATATTTGTCATCGTCAATCACTCTGCATCGTTGTGTGTGATGGCACGGACTGGGACTGCATGGTGTGTGGCCGCATTCGCTGATTTCACCAGATGATGCCGCATCAGACACCATCTCCACGTCACGGTTGTTGACGATCAACTGCAAACAAACGCGTGGAGGTTTTTGGTGATGTTTCACTTGCTGGTGGCACAATGCAACATTAAAAGAATGGTATACTGTCTCCACGACATTATAAAGGCGCTATTTTTTGAAAAGGTTAGTTTGCCCACAGCCACACATAGGAAAAACAGAGACAAGAAACGTTTCTGATGTGTTCTAACTGCGTTTCGACCCCATACTGTGGCTTACACGAGAGTTTATCCAAGGCTAGTACTGGCGCTGGTTTGTTTGGCATTCTAAAGTTGCTGCGCGTTGCCTTGATTCTTCTTTGCGATTAAAATATTTCTTGATCATGGTGCTGTTTATTTATCAGAGCGCGGTTAGATACCGATTTTGTTCGCTTCTTGCCTCAATTTTATGCCATTCGTGAAACATTTTTATGACCGGACATTTTCTTTGTTTCAGTTTTGTTTTCAATCTTATTTTGCGACAGTGGTGACTTCATGAAACTCACAGGATCCTGTATACATCCGGCAAACGACTTTGTGCTGCCAAGTCCAGCCGGCATCTTGACGCCTGGCCAGACCCCTCCCACCATCAGGGGTGTGTGCACCACTAGATCGTGACGCTGGCTTGGGCCTGAAAATCTGGTGTCAATACAAACTAACTCGTGATAAATGCGTCGTCGTTTCATTTGCTAAAGCATGGTATTGTGAAACATCAGCTTGCCAGCCACCTCGCAATATCCTCTCCTGGCTCGTGTCGCCATTTACGGTCAACGATATGGTCGAGTCAGTTTTCGTCACTTGAATGTCATTCCAAGTGTCCGTGTCGACGGTCCGGGCGCTGACAACGCGTTGCTGGCCTGGACAATTTAAATTGAATTGTACAAAATGACAAATTTTCCGGACATCACGACATGCATTTTCAATATTATTACATATTGAACACATCACTGTAACGAATTGTAGGTATGTGGATTAGCCCATCGCTTACACTTCTTTTGGGGTTAGGCTTACGCTTAGGAAAAAGCCAGGAAGCGATGTGGGGAGGCCGAATATTCTGTAACTAAAGTTTAATCTGTTCCAGAACAGTATGCTGACGGCACAACGCTCTTGAAGAAAGTTTATGTTCGGCAGAATGTTCTGGAAGATAATGACTAATGACGACCTAATCCGCGAAAATGCAGGTCTTCTTGGTTGGGCATAGTTAGAATTTGATGGTCGGACCTGTCTTGCTCATCAATGAGCATAAATGTAGAAAATACTTCATATTTTAGCTTGCCCATGTCGGGACATAACTGCCATTTTGTTTCGAATAATTAAAAATTTAAAACAAAATTCAATTTACCTGCACCGTCATCGAACATGAACACATATCGGCCATTCTCAATCCTCAACGTCATGTAGTCTCCCTCGCCGTTCGCACTCTCGCCCGCGTACAACACTGTAGCGTCTTCGGTGCTTTCCGGTTTGATGCGCATTTTGAACTGATAAAAATTGCAAAAATTGGTTTGCTACTGCGCACATGGGCAATTGCACAAAGCCAGTTTGGGCAAGACCGCTTTGAGCAAAAGAAAAAAAGAGCAGAGCTCCTCTCAATGGTTCCAGCTTTGCTATCAGGGTTTGGTTTTAGCTATGACTTAGACTTAGACCTCTTAGACTTACATATCCAAAACGGAATCCAGCTAATAATAACAATCAAACTACACGGCAGAAAGATGTTCAGAGCGTTGTTGCCGATCAGTCGAATTAAATCAAACATAGTGTTGAGTGTGGTGCTTGACCACTGAAAATTATAAAGAGCTTGCACTGTACCGCAGAAGGACGGTGCACCAAAAATGAACAATTTCTAGTGAACGTACTGTTGATTTGGTGAGAATGCTGGACTCCAGAGGCACGGCCACAAACGAATCTTGCCGTCGAAACGCGGAATACCCGAGAGTGGTTTGTCTTGTGCACAAAACCCGGAACACAGACAAAAAAAAACACGCCCCCCGGGCAGGAGAGACACGCGGCCCCACCCCCACAGAAAAAAAAAACCACCACCCACCAACAACCCAACCACCAAAAAAAACCCACAAACCCCAACAAAAAAAAAAACCCCGATAAACAACACGCCAAATTAGCAGTGACATGCGGATAGTCCCAATCACCGTTGAGGCGCCACGAAGGCATTTGGCAAGTGTCAATTGGAACGTGTGACTCACAATGGAGTCTAGGGGTCATTTGAGTAATCAAAATTTTGTAGTCCGCAGCTTTTCAGGCCCGGAAGTTCAGGCCCGACCTTTTCAGACCCAGTTTTTCAGGCCCGTCCGATTCAGGCCCTGCATATTTGACCCATTTATAGGCTTAGGCTCCTGCCGGGTCTGAATCGTCCGGCGCTGAACCTGTGCCCCGGGAGTGAACCGTTGCACAATAAAAATTTTGTCTCAGTTTTTACAAGCTTGTTCATTTTTTTTCAGGTACTGTTTCTTACAGCTCGGTCAAAAAACCCAAATGTAGTCCCGGTGGACTATGTATGAGTGGAGTTTCCACTCATGGACATATATGTATATAAACAGTAGTCCCCGTCGACTATGAGTGGAGATTCACGGGGTACTGTAAGAACAACACCGTTACGTGAAGTTCAGTACCTACAATAATGTAACAACAGTGAGGTTTGCCCGTTTCGGCCCGTTTTCACAGACGGGCGCGGTGCCAGGCCTCCTCGGCGCGAACACTTCTGGCCAATTGCCAAGGATCTATCTGCTCCTACAAGTCTATCCGCATACGCAAGGACCCAGAAACCACTAATGTTCACACCAACCAACCAGTGTATCCGGTCATTTCCCTCCAGTCAGTTAATTCCCTGATCTGCTCCAATGCCGCGTCGCTATCGACTCCGCCCAAATACACGCTCGGCGCCAGACTCAGCCCGATCTCGGAGCCTTGCGAAATCCCAGTCTCCTTGTCACGGACGTTCAGCTTGAGTGAACCTGAATTATCAGGGTGGGGGTGGATTGTCGAATTTCTTGGTTGGTTGTGTTTGACTGATGTTTCATAGTCTATATACAGTAATCATACCCTGATTCTCGAAGCGCGCCACTTCGATTTTGTTCCATTCATTCAGTATGACGTCATCCTTGCTCACGATCTCAACCGGACCGCTGCCGAGATCGAATTTGTACTTGACCTTACCGTTGTCGAGACTTACGGCCGCGTATTCCGGATACTTGACGTTCGACCAGATTAATCCTGAATTTCCAAGACCATTTCCTTGATGAATCAAGGCGGAGATGATAACAGAATTATCCAACCTGTCGGCGCGGTTGGTTTGACGTCGAACACCAATTTGAATTCCCACTCTGCCTGTTTGGGCAAGGGAGGCAACTCCATGTAGCCACTGCCGTACATGGCTGCTACGAAATCTGGAAAATTTAATATTAGGCACACTACACCAACATGAGCTCGATTTCGCAGCTGCTGGCAGAACAGTGAAACATTCATATAGGTGGCTGCTGATGTGGGAAATGTTACAGGTTGTAGGATACAACGTGGTGCATGAGCATTTTCTCTTTCTATTCGTTTAGTAAGGACACCACCTCTGAAATCGGGCTCGTGTTGGCGTAGTTTGCCTTTATCTATTTGCGAAAAATAATTGTGAGTAAACCGGTCATAAAAACGGGAATAAATAAAACGCACCTCCAACATTCAAAGACACATTGACTTGCGTGGAGAGACCAGTGCCAACTTTGGTGGCCGTGCACGTGTACACTCCGGCGTCTTGACGTTGTAGGTTATCGATAATCAGGTTGCCAGTGATTTTGTCCTGAAAATCAGGGCTACCTGCTGACGCCTGAACTTAAAGGGGGGTTCCTATGTATGTATGTATAGCAGATGGTGCACCTGTGTTGCAGTGTTGGGCATCAGAGCACCATCAGCCCGCGTCCATACGATTTTTGTCGCCAGATCAACGGGACATTTGATGACCGCCTGTGGGGTGTGATGTTTCATGAGTAGGCTGTCCGCCCGAAAAGAAAGAACAAAAATAACTGCTTGCCGAACTACTTACTACATTTGAGTTTTACTGACCTTTCCACTCACTACCGGAATCGGAACGCCGCCTGAAATGCATGGAAACGTGTTGAGGCGCGAGAAACAGAAAACACAAGCAAATTTCCCAAGATTTTTGTTTTTTTTAGTTCATCAGCTGGATGCGTTGACGTTACTTTCTATGTTCTCGTTATTTTCTACGGCAACAATGGCACCACTTTATTGTCGAATTTCTTCAAGTTTCGTGATTGCATGTTCCCTGTGCCGAACGCAAACAAAACTGACTATGACTGAACGAAAGTTTGACGAAGCACGTTTGCTGATGAAGCCTTGGACAAGAACACGAAACACGAACAAACAGAACACTGAAAGCTGTTCTCTGTTTCAGCTAAATCTTTATTCCGTAACCAACCGCCGCTGAGTGGCACAAATTACAAACGTTTAATGAAAACGCAGGACAAATGAGAAACAAATAACGTACGTAATACTGAATTGCACATGAATACATACATTCTCTGATTTGTTAATCAACACAGAAAGCAAATAGATGCACTAAATGGCTTCTAGCCGCGAAACAAAAGACAGCGCGAAAGATAAGATTTGTGTGAAAACGCACAGGTTTGTGTATCATCAACAATCAGTTTTTGTTCCGAAAAAGAAGAACATGCGACCAAAATCTGTCAGAAACGTCACGAGTAAACCTTGTCACACGTTTTCCTTTTGGAGAACGACACAAAATCAAGTTCACAAAACAGCATTAAACAGTCAAAATAATATTAATAAGCACCGATTTGATGTTTTCGTTAGTGTTTTTTTCACAAGCAGAGCGAGATACACATGTTTTGTAGAATCACGATAGAAACACGGGACAACAATGGTACGTGTTTGTGGCAGTAAACGAAACGTGAGACAAAATATATGGCAGATAGATGTTTGTCGAAAATTTGTGATTATTCATCCGAAAGATTGCAGCGAAGCAAGAAAGGCAGTTTTCTGTCGAGATTGGAAACTATAGAATGAAATTTAATTAAACTTAGCATTCTGAGTCTAAATGCTCGGATCAAAATAGTAATTTAATACTGATTTTTGGCTCCCGATTTTTGTACAAAGCATAACAAAGAGCTGTGTTTCTGCGGCACGGAAAACAGTAAACGGGGACTAGACGGATTTAACCAGGCATTATGTTAAGGAAGAAGAACTGCAGCATACTTAAAATACACCGTTTATCTTTCTATTATCAAGAATTTCCTTACTTTATTTGGTCGAAAACGTATGCCGCAGTTGTCCTCTGAGTTATTCACCAGTTCAGTACGAGAACACGAAACAAAAAACAAGTTAATGAACCATCACCAATGTTTCATGGTACTCCAGGAAAACGAACAATTGGCTGTGTGGCAACATTTTTTGAATATACGGTAGTGTAGTTATCGACACAGTTAAACACACATACATAAAGATGTGCGCATAAGGCAAGATACAAGACATATATGAAACGTCAACGAAACAAAACAAGTGGTACGTATCCGGGCAATCCATTAACATGTGCAACTATGAAGTGAGAACAAAGAACATAAAAATCACACTTTTTTGTTCTCTGTTCGCTCCCACCCAAGCTGGGACCGACAAATTTGGACACGAAGCGCTCTATGAAATCTCTTGTCTCATCACGACACTTGTTTGCACAAAAGTATTAAAAGTGAACGCACAATTTAGTACACATAAAAACTTGGATTATAAGAACGAAGCCTAAGCCCTCAACAAAACGATGGGACAGAACAACAACTACGCCAGGCCCCAAGCACTTGAGTCAAACAGACGACCAAAGGCTCCTGACGACGGAGCCCTTTTAGGCTTTTTAGGCGCATCGGCCTGCATTCTGCGCCTATCAGGCCGATAGAAGCGGTCGGTGGGATAATTGTGCAGCTCGCTGGGCGGCTGATGTTTCACAGATTGTTCTTGATCGTAAAAATTTGGCGCCGCAAAAAACACGACCGGTTTGTGCGATAGTTCCTTAAATCTGGACTCGGATGCGGGACCCCTAAATTGTCTGAATAATTTACGTGTCGACTGCGGTTGCGGGATGGCCACCTCGGCGCTGATTGTTTGCGGTTGTGGCAGTCCTGAAACAGTTGTGTGCGTGTGTGTGCCCGCGCCGGGATTCGAACCCGTGAAATATGATTTTCAACCACTGCGCCACCGGGCGCGCGCATTGGCAAACACTTACCAGTGAACACAGTGCAGCTGTACGTTCCGGCGTCTTCCAGCTGGATGTCGGGTATCGTTAGGGTTGAACCATAGGATTGTTGTGAGAGCTACAAAAAAAACTTCGAGTTAATTTTCCTGAGACTTTTGATGAGCAAACGTTACAACGCATCAGATTAAGCGAGCCCTATCGGATCAAATGTGAATTGTGATGCGGTGTGTTTTTGACTGCCAGTCTTGACCTGGTTTCGCAGAAGGGTGGGGCAGGGGGCATCATGTGATAGTCAGTGCCAGCTTGACCCCAACGCACAGCAACATTGTCAAATTTAAAGCCGGTGAATCTGGTACAACAGTTTGATCACAAAAAACAAAAAAACGATCTTTTGGCAAACATTAAACCGAACTGTGTACCCATTTCGCCACCCACAACCCGACCTGTGCCTTCGGCGGTATCTCGTCCTGATGATGTCCCTTCACCCATGTGACCTTTGCGAACTCATCAGGCACACCATCGTAGGTGCACACAAGCTGCAGTTCATCGCCGATCGCTACTGACTGCGGATGGATTTCGATCTTGACTCGCACAGCCGTGCCGGAATGGTCTGCAAACAACGGACATTTGGATTGAAATACATTTAAAAAGAGTCCTCTTGTAAAGAATTTGGGAGAATCTGCGATTTACAAGCGTTGTTTTTTTGACATTCGGTTAGGTGCGATAACGTTAGGCAAGGAATCGATACTTAGCGCAAAGTTGGGAAGATTAGAGACACTCCATTTCGATGTGATTCCATTCGAGACATGCAAATAAGCGCCGGGTGCCGGTTACATTCTGCTGCTAAAATTAAATTTATTTTTTCAATTTGTTTTTTTGTTTTTCATGTAGCAGCGCGACAGGCGAGAAGTATGCGCGGGGAAGCTCGGGAATTCTCGATCATAAAGTCACTGGGTGGAAGAACAAGTTGGCACAGAAAATGGTGCTTTTTCAACTCTCTCTTGTTTTCATATACGTTTCTCTTGTTTCTGTGTCAATTTGTCATTCAGCCAGTGACAAAAAAACTTACCGCCTTCCATTCCATCGTCGGTAGTCGTATTCATGATGGCTACATGTGGGAATAAAAGGTCACCCCATTGAAGTAAGGTTGCAGGCCCGACATTAAAAATTAGATTTCCTAAGATATCCAGAAACATAGGAAAGTTCGAAAGTCTGCGCTAAACACTCCTGGAAGTTCAAAAAATTGTAAACCGAAAGACAGACAACTAATGTACTTTGTTAAAAACACATAACGACAGTTATCCATGGGACACAATTGGAAAATTGCCGAACGGCATACATCATAATATGGTTTATTGGGCGCATACCTGCCGAGACAACCAGGTTGACGTATCCGTGCGTCACTATTTTCCCATCCATTTTTTCCGACATTGTGCATTTATATATGCCGCTGTCTCGTTCCTCCAATTTCGGAATCCTAAATTATTATTCAAAAATTTTGTCAAAAATAATAGAAATCAATTTTTATCGGACAAAACTCTCGAAAATAAAAAAATAACTTACACGATATTTTGCCGAGAGTCGTAAAAGGCGGACGTGGTAGTTTTCGTTGTCACGTGACCATTCGATGTTGAATCCTTCCACTTTGTACAGTTGTTTAAAAGACTGTCTGGACCAGAACTCAGGGTGATGAAGCGAGAGGTACCTGGCGGAAACAGAAGAAAGCGACGAAAGGTGGAAACTAAAAATTTGGACAAGAGAAAAACAAAAGTCGATTAGACGGATCGAAAACCCTGAAATGTGTAGCCATTGTTTATCGTGTTTTTTTCTCGAAAAAGGCAAAACATGTGTAGGCTTTTCATTATTTAAGCATTATGACCAAATTGTAGACAAAATCATGAATTTGCGATTTAAAAAACAGTTGGTTTTCGTTTGAAAATTCTCAATCAAATTCAC
>JASAMV010002970.1:0-25335 GCA_030248065.1 Rhynchonema sp. JSB1_4
TGTGGGAGAGAAGTTTGTGTTTGGAGAAGTGCTCGACAATCAAGTTCACATCCTCTTGCAAATGCTTTTCACAGTCAGGTGTACACATGAAGCGAATCAGTACCAGATCATCAGCATATAGAATAATACGTGAACACGGGGAGAAATGCAGTTTTGCAACAGAGTTGCGAGAAACAACAACGGTCCTAATACACTGCCCTGCGGCACACCAGAGAGAACAGACAAGAAATCAGAACACACACCATTTACATTCACACATTGGGTTCGATCAGACAAATAGGATTGAATCAACAACAATAAATCGGGTGGAACATTGAAATCTTCTTGTAACACACGCAATAATAGATTGTGAGGAACGGTATCGAAAGCCTTTCGAACATCAAAATACACAGCAACAACAGAATTTGAAACATCAAGAGCACGAGTGACTGTAGTATTGAAATGCAACAGGGCCTCAGTTGTAGACCGACCTCCACGAAAACCGAACTGCGTTTCTGAGAGTTTGGGGGCAATGAACCCGTTCAGGATGTTTCGAACGTGCTTCTCAGCGATTTTTGAGCACAGCGGTAATTTGGAGATGGGGCGGAAGTCCGATGGGTTTTGTGGGGTCTTGACTTTCGGCACGGCAGTGGCAACGGCCCGTTTCCAACCCGACGGCCACGTGTGTTCGTCTATCGATCGATTGATGAGAACAGCGAGAGCCGGAGCGATCACGTGGGCACAGTTCTTGAGCATTTCGCCGGTGATGCCATCGATGCCACTGGCCTTGCGAGGGTCGGCTGTGATGAGACTGTAAAGCACGTGTGAAACATCAGTGTACCATTCGGGTGGCACGGGACCGGTTGAGTTCAGAACCAGTGTCTCAACGTCATTGACGTTCCATACACTGGAGAAATGTGTTGATAACAGTGCAGCCAAACCAGCACTGTCGGCAACGCACTCCCCAGTGTTGGCCAGAGACACGTGTTCTGTGCTGCTCCGTCCCGTGTACTTATTCAGCTTTTGCCAGTGGTCAGACAGATGAGCTATTTTACCAAACGTTTTGATGGCATAGTCACGTCTGGCCGCCCTGTTGGCCTGCCTTGACTGCTCACGCGAAACAAAGTACTTTTCATATGTTCCTTTGTCACCGGTCTGTTTCCACTTCCTGTGCAGATCGCTCTTCTTCCGACTGAGCCGCTTGACCTTCGGCGTCACCCACGGCTGGTCATTCTGTGGTCGGTGCACGGGTCAAACATAACGTCCGTGCTGGGCACCACCGGGTCACCATTGGTGTTCCAGACACTGTGGAAGTAGGTTGCAAGCAGCTCAGCTTTACCCTGACTGTCAGCAACCAACTCACCATCAGCAGTCTGGAGTGGCGGCAACTCAGACGCCAGTTTGCCCGTGTAGTCATGAAAACTATGCCAGACTTGTTTAAGATTACTGAGGTTTGTGATGTTTGAATGCAAATACCCAGCCTGTGCCTTTCTGACTTCCTTTCGGACAGTCCGGCGCAGGTTGTAGTACTTGTGGCACTTTTGTCACCAGTCTGTTTCCACTGCCTATGAACTTTCCTTTTTGCCTTCGACAAACGTTTGATCTTGTTGGTCATCCATGGCTGGTGTGGGTTTCGTTTGCGTTTTCCGAACCGATGCGGAATGGCGGCCTTGGCACAGTCAAGAATGGCAGTAGACATGGCGTCCCACGCTGCATGCACATCCAGTGACTCCATGACCAGTCTTGTCAGATTGTAACGAACCAGCAGCGCACGTAAGAGGTCCCAATAAGCACGTTTGTACAGCCAAGTGAATGGACGGTCGTCTGTGCAACGGGTCTGGGATGAAAGGTTGAACGTAACTGAGGTCATTTCGTGGACATTTTCAACATCGGGTTGTTCGTCGGTGATACGAGCGATACAGTGTCCATTTTGCCGATCGTCACACCTTTGCACTATTTGATTGCGTATTGCGATGGGTTGTTCACTTCGACTTTAAATTGTTTGTACCCACCGTCACGATGCCGTCGGTGATCACTCGATCGTCGTAGGTGCGAATGCGATGCGCTTTGGTGCCGTCCATGTTATGGTATTCTTGTTCTTCGGCCTCGGTCATGTACTGCGGTCGCACTTCTAGTTCGAGTATCTGTGCCGTGAAAGGTGCGATTTTGCAGTTTTTGATCACACGAATCGGTCCTTTGATGATACGCTGCCTCGGTTTCGAACTGTCGTCTGGTTTCGTTTCTGACAGCGGATGCACTGGTTGTTTGTACGGCAGCTTCTGCGGCGGCATTTTTGTGATGTCCACATTGTTGATTGGCTCATATATTGGTACATCGGGACTCAACATGAATGCCTTCACTGTGTACATTTCATCCGGACGTGGTTCCTTCACGCGATTCGCCAACGGTGCGAACGTTCCGATCATTGCTTCAGACATCGAACCAATTATGATCGACATGTCACAGTTCTTGGTTCTTGTTGTTGTCGATCGCGAACGGCATCAAACAACGACGGCCGTTCACTTTCATCCGTAATAATGCGAATGGACCAATGTCTGCTGTATTTCGATAGTTGAATACATTCACTCGCAGATTGTCCAGATGTGTGATGGTCGGTACTCGGTATCGCACTTTGCCTTGTAGAATGTTCAGTGCAGCTCGCAGGATGACGTTCGGTTGGCACCCTCAGTCGACAAGGCATCTGAATCCCATGTTCTCCAAGAACACTTGTATGTACGGACTGCAGCCACTGGTCGTGATCGGGGTCGGTAGTTCTTCACATTCCTTGTCGCGATATGGCCGCTGATGTTCGCGCAGCGTTTGTCCTTCCGTTGTGTACAATTCCTCGTGAACTTTATGCGCGATTTTCGGGATCAGCTCTTTTTCGTATTCGGACAAATTGCGTTCTGGAAGCTGCGCAATCAGGTCATCGGTTGGGACCAATCCTACGTCCGGTGATACATGCCTTGGTCGATCGCACGGTCGCTGGTTTTGCTTGCGATTATGTCTCCAGTGGTACGGGCCTCTTTTTGTTTTTCCTCTTCGGCTGTACTGACGCGGTGATGATTCGTGGATTCGAATTCGGGTGTTGAAGTACACAGGTGCACATTGACTCTTCCTGAAACATGAGAAGCAGTACTGGTAGTACGGGTCACCGAAATCGCGTGGTTGTGGTGACGACACTTGCACCACCGTTGTCGTGCCCGCTGATGTTTCATTCTTCGGCCTTTCCTTTTTCGGTTGCGGACATTGGCGTGACATGTGGCCCGTTACATTGCAGTTGTAGCACCTGAATTCCGATGACTGTTGCGAATTTGTTCCTCCACCTCGCGGCGCGGCTGTGGTGTCGGGCTTGACGTCCTTTAAGCACTCGCTGGCAATGTGCCCACGTTGGTTGCATTTGAAGCATGTTCGCTGGTCTGTGCCACCTCCACGTCCGCGGAAGCCTCGACGACCTCTGAATTGGCCGCGTCCGCTTTGGAAGCCATTGTTCTGGTCGTTCGTATTGTTTGCGTTCTGATTGTTGTTGTTCCAACTGTTGTTGTTGTTGTACCTTCTGCCGCGACCTTCGATATGTACCGCGGTCGGTGAAGCCACCTCTGGTCCCACGCACCTTTTGCGAAGACCTTGGGTTCAGGTCATGCCACGATAGACCTTCACCTTGCGTTGCACGTGCCCACATATACGTGTCATTGCCCACGAGCGCAATGACCATCTCGTTGACGTTGTTCATGTTGACGCTGTGCCAGTCACTTTTTGAACAACCACACGCTAGGGTGCACAATCGCGCTGTTTTTACTGTCAGTTACGCGCCTGCCGCCGTTTTCGGTCCTGCGTGCGCCGTTTTTCGTTGTTTTTTCGACTCGTCCTTCGCTCCTTTTGCTTTGCTGCTGCTTCGCTGAGGGGTTCAACGACGCGGCGGAGATTCTGAGCACTAAACCGTACTATTTTGACGATGACCCTTGAGGCTGTGAGTGAAAATTTGTTATTTTGCACCTAAAGTGCAAAATCCCTTAAAATTGCCCCAAATTTAGAAGCTTTTCGCTTTTGTTTCAATTTTTATATCTCACTTTTGTGAGACATCTGTTGCACGGTAATTTTAGGTTCGTGAAAAAGTGGTTTCCCCACTTTTTTTGGCAGCTGCGCGTGGTTTCCGGCCCTTTTTGGCACTTTCTTTTCGGCTCGGCTCGGCTCGGCCCTTCGTCTTGTCGCTCGTTTTTTCGCTGAGGGATACTCGTCTCGGATCGACGCGTTGGCAACAAACCCTATCGATCCTGGGTTTGTTGGGATGTCCGGACTGATGGGGGTTCACAAAGCAGCCGGTGTCGTCGAGGATCCCAATCCGAAAATTCAAAAAAAACGAAAAAAATCAGTCAAAAGGCTCACTACTCTACTAATCGCTTACCTGCCCCCAAGACCACCGCCCAGTAGTATCCGGTCTTGCGTCTGGGGGTCGATCTCTCCTTCTTTGCTGCTATCGCGAGCGGCCCCAAACTGTCCTCGAACAAACTTCTGGATTTGTATTGTCTTCGTCGGCGGAAGTTGACGGATCGGGTCCCTTTTTTGGTCGGGCCCGCTCAGCAATTGTGTGGGGCGCGGGGCGCGGTGATGGGGCGGCCGGGGCGAGATCTCGCAACAATAAGCAAACGGATTTTTCTCACCAAAACCCCAAAATTTAGGAGGAGAAAATTGAAAATTCCCACCCCCCCAAACCACTCAAACTTTACCCTTCGCTCTTTCGCTCCACTCGAATCCTTTCGTTCGGCCAAGGCGTGGCACTGCCCGGCACCTTACGATACGGCCTCCTTTTGACACCTGGAGACCCGGCCACGGCACGAACGGGTGGGCCTAAGCTGGAGACACGGTGTTGCACACACAAACAATGGTAAATACCAAACCTCACAAAAGGCCCCGCCGAATGCCACTGGCCACTCCGGGACTACGTTTCACGCAGACTTCTCACGAATGGGATCCCACGGATTCGTTCTTCTCGATGCTTTTATCACAGAGGGTTATTCGCAGTCTCACAAAACTGGTTTCACACACATAGAACACAAAAACACACAGAATCTCTCTCAGA
This sequence comes from Rhynchonema sp. JSB1_4, assembly GCA_030248065.1. NCBI lineage: Eukaryota > Metazoa > Nematoda > Chromadorea > Monhysterida > Xyalidae > Rhynchonema > Rhynchonema sp. JSB1_4. The sequence goes on from JASAMV010002970.1 coordinate 5,060, forward strand.
AAAAGGGCGCGCGATCTCTTCCAAATCAACAAGTCACGTGCGGAGGAGTGCGGGAAAGCCGGCCACATGCCGTTTCCTTGCGGTAAACACAGGCTTTTCTTCCATCATCATCAAGCTTGTAGCCTTAAAAGGTAAATACAAATTTGTGTGCTTGCTTGTTACGCAAAAGTGAACATGTTTGTTCAGGATAAAAAAGTACCAATTGTGTTTCTACATCATTTGCAACATTTCATTCGATTTGATGGACTTTTGAGAAATTGCATGAGCGTGATGACGACCACTTTGCAAAATATGTCGAGCACATGTGCATGTTTCTCTCTTCTTTGCTCCTCCAGCAGACAATGTATGTCTGAGCGTTCGTCGCTGGTCACAAAGTGGTTGATCTTGCTATTTTTGAGCGCCATTATTTTTTTGTAGAGAAAATGACTAAAACAAGCTATGTGCATACCTTTTATACATCACTTGGCTAGCATGACAATTAAGACATTATTGTTGCGTGCGATGAACACCAAAGACGGCGCTGTTTTTTTATTGTTTACATTTCGTCACATTTTTATCTCAATTTTGAAAGGGGTAGCTTCCTACAATAAAAACACGGTACATTTGCGGCATAAACGTTCGTTTTTTTTTGTATCAAAAACTGTTCGCTTCTATTCTTCTCCGCTGTCATTGCCAAACCATGATGCTCATCTGTCTGATTCTGTTATTCTCTGCCCCAAATATGAAAACTAGCAAGAGCAAACGATTCTGGAGCAAGAGCTTCTACTGTTGGCTGAACAACATGAACGTGAACAGCACGAAGCCAACTTGGCGCTCCTCCAAGAACACGAAGATCTAGAGCAAGAGTTGCTGGAACATCAGATAGCGGTGTATGAAGAAATGATGCTGGAACAAGAAATCGAAGATTTTGCGGTCCCGACACTCTGACGGAATACAGGCAGCTAGACAGCCTCAAGATCAAGCATGCAAAGGCGTCCGCCCACCTGACGTTCACATGCCGCTGTCGGGATAACAAGATCATCCCAAAAAGCCTCAGACTACCAAACCACGGCGATGGTCCACGCGAGAAGAAGATCCTCCGCAGAGCTGAACAGGCACTACTACGAGCCCGGATCAGCGACCACCGCTTCAACAAATGGGAGAAACAGACCGAAATCGACCGCCAAGAAGCCAAACTACAACAACGGCTTGACCCAGAGGACTTCGAACGAATCAAGGCATCGTCAGACAGCCTCCACAGGTAGACCTATGAGAAGACCAAGGATGGACAGAGGAGGAAGTTCGAAGAGCTGAATACTAACCGCGCACCACCAACAGCGCCATCAACGGCAGCGGTCAACAAAAGCCAAAGACCGCTGACCACAGCTGAAGAATCAGTCCTGAACAAGGGGCTGAACTTCGCAGTGGCTCCGAGAAGGCTACCAGTGCTTGAAACTGTCACCAGCCTGGAAACAGCAGCGGTCTTCCTGCCACCAGATCAGCGGGAGGACTTCAGAGGTAAAGTGAAAGATGCTCTGAGAACAGCCAAAGAGCCCAAGCCCAATATCACCAGGGCAGAAGCACAAGCCATCAAGACTCTGCGGGCAGACGACACCATCACGGTGCTGCCAGCGGACAAAAGACGAGCCACAGTGGTCCTGGACACTGAAGAGTACGAGAAGAAGCTGGAAGACACAATCTCGGATAAGAAGAAGTTCGAATGCAAAGGAAAGCGCAATCCGACCAGTGGTATAGAGAAGAGGGCCAAAGGACTGGTCAAGAAGCACAATGTCAACGTGCCAGTGAAGGAAGGGTGCAAACCACCGCACATCTATGGGCTACCAAAGATCCACAAGCCCGAGATGCCGCTAAGACCAGTGGTGAGCTGCATAGGCTCCACACTACACCCACTGGCAAAACACCTGGTCAGGATACTGCGCCCTCTTGAACAAAGCCCACAACGTGATCAAGAACAACGCGGAGTTCAAAGCCCGCATAGATAACGTGCAACCATCCCACAACACCAGGATGGTAAGCTTCGATGTCTGCAGCCTGTTCCCAAGCGTTCCCATCCAAGGCGCCCTGACAAGCCTCAAGAAACACCTGGAGGCTGACAGTGACCTTGGTGAAAGAATTGACCCCAGTGTGGAGGCAATCCTCGAGCTGACCGAGTTCTGTGTGACCAACACCTACTTCCAGCACAAGGACAAGTACTACTCACAGGTGGATGGGATGGCGATGGGATCCCCACTATCGCCAATCCTCTGCAACCTGTTCATGGCAGACCTGGAGGAAGATGCACTACGATCAGCAGACCCTCCTCCAGACCTATGGCTCCGATACGTGGATGACACCTTCATCCTGCTTAGCGGGTCAACCGATGAGCTGGAAGGATTCAAAGCCCACCTGAATAGCCAGAACAATACCATACAGTTCACCATGGAGACGGAGGAAGGTGGACAACTACCCTTCCTGGATGTGATGGTCAAAAGAACACCATGATCCCTGACCACCACCGTATACCGCAAACCAACCCACACTGACAAGTACCTGCACTGGCAGTCGAACCATCCCACAAAGACCAAACTGGTAGTGGTCAAGTGCCTGACCAACAGAGCAAACACCATCTGCTCCACAGGACAAGAACGAGACATGGAAAGGAAGCGACTCCACCGCACCTTCACCATGAACGGCAACCCAAGTGCACAGGTACATAGGGCAATGGCACCACAATCAAACCAAAGGCCAAACCCAGAGGCTCCAGTGGCCACAGCAGTGGTACCATACAGTGGCCAATGCACTGAGAAACTCAAGCGCATCTGCCACAAGTACAAGGTCAGACTGGTTGGAAAGAGTGACCAAACACTGAGAAAGTCCCTCAGCAAAGTAGCTCCGATGAGACCACAGGAGCACAAAGCAGAAGTGGTATACAAAGTGCCCATGGATCCATGTGGCAAAGTGTACTTCGGAGAGACCGGAAGGCCACTGAAGAACAGACTGTCCCAACACAAGACAGGTGTGAAGTATGTGCGCACCGAAAAAAGTGCCATAGCAGAGCACTGTGTGCAGTGCCCCCAGAACTGCCAACCAAACTTCAAGGAAACAAAGGTGCTGGCAACAGTACCCAACAAGTTCAAGAGGAAGATCAGGGAAGCCTTGGAGATGAAGAAGGAGGGAAGCACAAACTTTGCCACGCCCAGCTACCACCTGAGCGCCCAATGGGGCAACAGATGGCTAAACACCAGGCCACCTTGCTAGATCAGGGACTCCCCTTGATAAATCAGGTTTAAGCCGATGTCCCCTTGAAATTTGCAAAAATCAGGCAACAACACGTGTTATAACTGAGAAAAGTTATAACACATGAACTTGGTAGTCTTTGGTATATATAGCACTTTAAGAACATTATAATTGTCCCCTCGATAGCCGAATGGTTAAAGCGTTAGACTCACAGCCCAACGCCTCAAGTTCGATACCGCACGGAGGACATATCAGCCTGATGACGACAGCAGGATCAGACATTCAGAGAACAGCAAGAAATCGAAGAAATATACATTAATATGTAGTTCACGTTCATTTAATGCATGGTTACTGTATTGCGTTAAACTTATGTATTTTTCACATGAAAGTTTTTTTGCCATTTCTTGTCCGTTATTTTATGACCAAAAATAGCATGAACATGAACAAAAAACAATCAACCATTTTTTTGCGCGTCACAAAACCAGGAACAATGCGATAAAAACACAAAAAAAATGATCATTGGTCATATAACCACGTCCCGGTGCGCAGTATTCTGGTGCTTGTAGAGTGCAGCTGAAAAGCGTAGTTGGACTTTCTCACTGTGAAGCGGTGAAACTAAAATACAATAAATATACATTTGTTGCTGTAGTTTTTAGGACACAGTTGGCACGTGAAACGAATGTTGAAATGTTTATTCATGGCGTGAACACCGAGAGCAGTGTAGGTTTTGCACCGATAGGGACAATAGTCACACGTTGCGCGACGGATTGATTCGTGCCAGTACCTCATATGCATACGCAGGTGCTTGATGTAATAACATGTGGATTTTTAATACAATAACAAGAAAATAAAAAAGAACAAAAATACCATGCGACTTTTGTACCAGTGTTCACATTCCAAACATTGCACATCCTTGTCTGACAAGAAAATGTCTGGTGCACTCGGTTTCGGTGGAAAATGCCGCAGCACATCGAACATTCGTATTTTTGCTCCATGACTATTTTGCACAATTCTGTCGTCAATTTATAAACTGACGGTGTGTGAGAAAAGAGCGAAAAGCAGTTGGTGAAAGGTGTTTTTTTTACATTCATTTTTTGCGCGCGCTTCTTGAATAACGTGTTACCGTGTTACCCACCGCTGCCCAGCATGGGTAAACAAAACACGATGCTTAAGTTTTCTCGGACAGACCAGGCACGTATGTGCCACAGTTGATCTGAAAAAACCGGAGCGGTTAACACATGAAGTAATTCACATGAAAACAAAAACTGGAAAAAAGAAAAAGTAACACCTATGGGCGTTGTCGAACACGCGCCCTTTCAGTCAGGAGGAAAGAGCTCTACCGCTGCGCTTTAACCGCCCTGATCCAGTCGTGCCATAAACATAGTTATAAACCTACATGGCATAGCAGTGTGGCCGGCAGCTGTTGATCGCACAATGACCATATAAGAATTCATCAAATCGATCCTGATTTTCGCGTTCAGTCACTCTTAACCACTGTGCTATTTGTGATTCTCACAAAACATTTACACCTGAAAATAATCCAGCAGATCAACCACGTTGCCGCAGGTCTGAAACATTGTCTTTACTACATGTTTTGTGCGCCATCACGCAACGCAACGTCACCCCCGTCACGTTACGAATCAGGAAAAAATTTGACCAGTTCTTATAAAGTCATTGTGCAACCAATAGCAGTGTGTAATGTGCGTGTATGGGTGTTGCGCTTGTCAGTGTGTTCATCACACACAGAAAACCACACACACACAAAGATTGTTTGTGCACAAAGTAATTCTTGTTTCGTCATTGTCACAGTGGCCGAAGTTTGGTCGAAAAAAAAATGAAAATCCGAATCAAACTTACAGTATTGATAGCATGTGAATGTTTCGTTGTGCAATAGATGATTATGAAAACGGTGCTGGATGCTAGAGTTGGCTCCCTCATTAATTGACACATTTTGAAAACCGGCAGACCCAAATACTGGCGCAACAACATGACCTGCATTTTTTGCAGTTGCCAAACATATCTAAGCGAGAATGTGCAATTTACTTATTCGCGGATGAGCTAGTAAGCTTAAAACAGTCAGTTTGTCGCTTGATCACTTTTACCCTAGGGAATGTCCGCGCCAAGTCCCATAGTCACTTTCAAAAAAAGAAAAAGTGGCTATGCGACAAAAAATCAAGGGTGGCTCTTGATCACTTTTTCAAACGCCCATAACTCGATTTACAGACCATTTCCGAGTCTAATTTTTGGTGGGAGGCCAGAAGAGTTCCTAAGCAAAAATTGGTCGACGTTAGTGGCGCTTAGTCGATTTATGTCGCTTAATCGTTTTTTTCACGATACCCTCGAGTTCTCGTTAACAGATCTTTGTGAGAACAGAGTTAGCTGGAGACCCAGTCGAGAACTGCATGCTGAATGAGGCAATATCTGTCAACGAAATTCGTTAACGCGAATTGAACCTGTGCGTTAGCGACACAGGCATCGCAGTGTTACATAAACTTTTCAGCCGGGCTTTGCTGCTAAACTGATTGTCAATAAAATTTTCCAGGGCACAATAACTGGCGGAGATACGCAATAGCCTTAGAATCTACAAAGCGCATGACAGGCTGTATCTAAAATAATATAAATAATTTATTTATGCGCTTAAAACGGACCGGTAGAGAAAAACGATACCCCCGAAAGTTGCGGTGGAAAATTCAGAGAGCATCGCTGCTGAATCTCATACATAAAAGAACAGAGAAGCTTGTTAACATGAATATAATGAGTGCTCACCTCTTTCTTTAAAGTATAGCATTCTTCTTCCGGTCATCAAAAGGAGGGCCGCTATAGCGGCGACGACGAACATTCAGCAAAGTGGGCTAGTCTTTAACGACGAAGATTTTGGCGTTGTGACAGAGAAATCCTACAGCCTGTGTTGATAAACATCTCGCTGGAAACATGTATCAAACATGGGTACATATAAGGTGCTTCTGGTGATCGCTTTATAATGCGCCGTTCCCTTGTGGCTGTGCTGCATTTGCACAAAACGAGGTTTAGTAAAAGGTTGTGGTGCTTGTGGCGCATTATACGTGTTGATCACTGGCGGCTTAGGCTTAGGGCACCTGCCGTCTAACCCTTCGTTTGCGTCCGGAATAATTCATGAGAAGCAGCCCACACGGATTTACTGACACTAAAACTGCAAAATGTCCCAAGCGACCTATAGAACTGCGTTCGATCCCAAATTTTGCTTTCGATCCGATCATCGACCTTCGATCCGGGATCGTAAACAAAATTTGCTCCGATCCGATCTTTGATCTTTTTCGATATCTTGATTCACTCCGATCTCGATCTCGATCTTTCACATCACAGTGCACATTATGTGTGTAACACTTGTACTGTGGTACTTCGTCCGACAAAGAAAACACACATAATGAATTCAATCAACCGCAACCAAAAGTCAATCGGTTTTCTAAAATAACCCATTTACATTGCACATTTAATCGCCAACTGCTGAGAAACTTTACAAAATTTTGTGCAGTGTACATTTGATTGGTGACGGCGTTTGCGTTCGTTCATTCATTTTTTCATGAAATGGAGACTAGGCATGGGAACTCAAGATTTTAGAATCGGAAATTCAAAAAGTTGCTTTGTGATGTTTCACGAGGCCCACAGGGTTTTGCAGAAGCAGAAAAACAAAAAAAGTTTGAAGTCGTCGTGTGCAGAGCACAGGTTGTTACAATCTGCGATATTTTTATCGTTTTATATTCAGGCATATGTGCGTTGAACGTGATACAAAAAAATCGCATGAAACGCCACGTGTGATAAATGATGAACGACACAATCAGAAAAATCAAGCCTGTTTAGTGCACCTTTTTCTTCCGCTGTAATTTAAAGCACCTGTCACGGACAAAAATAGTTGTCATTTACAAATATAGATGCTCTAATTGATATCTCCAAATCCTGTGCTTTTAATTTTTCAAAATCCTACACAGCTCACACGATGTGCATCACAACATGCGCGAGGCAACCATTTTCACATATCGCGCGCACAACGGCAACAAACAGCCGGCCGGGATTAATGTTTCTGCGTGCAAGCTTTGTGTATGTGCACATGAAATGGCTGGCTCGCGCATGTTTTTGGGCCTCGTGAAACATCACAAAGCAACTTTTTAAAATCCAAATCAGGGTCGATGCGCCAGTATAGCACGGAAATATGCAACAGCAAAACAGAAAAGACATCCTGGCATTGGCTCATTGGCGAAATATTCACAAGATAGCTTACGTATTCAATAGTGCTGGTGTGGGGAAAAATATTCGCAACGCAGATTGAAACATCAGCAGGTCAGATCAACCTAAATTTTGCTATACCTGTGGTGTTATAATTGGGAGCTGGCGTGAGCGCGTGTGTTGGACTTTTGCTAATTTTTATTGCGATAATGTCGTATACCCGCCGACACAAAACGCTGAAAAAATCACCCCGATCGGTCCAGTAAAAAGTGGTTTTCCAGCACCCGAGAAATCGTTGTGTCCGCGTTCCCAAAAAGTGGCCATTGCTATCTTCTCCTAGGAAACTGAATGAAGTCAGGCAAGTTGTATATCAATCGATTTGCCTGATCGTGGAGACGACGGCGAAAAAAACCGCTTTTTGAAACATCACTTCTATCGCGAGAAATCGGCGATTTGGCGTATTAGCAGTTCTGAGTTCTGATTGGCTGCATGACGTCATTGCGGAGCTGGCTGCTGATTGGCTGTTGTTGGCGCGCGCGCGTGTGCGTTGCTTTCCGCGTGTTTTCTGTTTCTTTTCGGCCTTGTTTTTTGTTAGAAACGGCAGCGGAGGTGGGGTTGTACAGTAGGTATCCCCCTCGCCTGGTACAGTAGGTATATCTCCCGATGTTTGGCATGGTACAGTATGTATCCCCCCGATTTTCACCCCGGCACAGTAGGTATCCCCCCACCCGATTTTGCCCCAAAAGTGCCAATTTTTGACCAAAATGGCCAGAATTAGTGTGAGATCAGTGGTTTTTACCTCAAGTTACCCAGAATTCGAGCGCTACGCTCATAAATACTACGTTTTCACACGATTTTACACATAAAAACACATTAAAAATTTTCACCCGAAAACCTACCACCCCAAACCCCCCTAGGTACATAACCCCCCCAGGCCATCGGCTCTGGATTAGTAGGTATCCCTCCTCTCCGAGCGCGGTACAGTAGGTATCCCCCCTCCAGAGTATCTCCAACACTGCTTAATCCTAAGCAAAGCCTAAGCGTGAAAAACCTGAGACCGATTAGGTCAATTTTGATTTTGTTCCATTTTAGCTTTGTGAGTCCAGGCTGAGTGAAATTTCACATTTTTTTCAGAATCGTCGTTGTTTGACAATGCAATGTCATATTATAGAGAACGGAAATCGACTCAGCAAAGTCGGCAAAAATTCCGGCCCGGCCCACAACTCCTGGCAGGTCTACTCGGCCCGGCCCGGCCCGGCCCAAGCCTTTTTAGCAATCAATTGAGATCAGAGGTGGGAATCGTGCCGGAGGCAGAGGTGTCAACCGGGCAGGGTTAGGTCGGATCGGCGCGGCCTTCATCCCCCGACAGGTCGGCCCGGCCCGTCCATGGGAAAACTCGGCCCGGCCCGCCCCGGCCCGATTTTTTTGACCAATGTTTTATGTATTTTTAGTTTGTTCTGAGAAGCCGGCCCGCAGCCCCCGACAGGTCGGCCCGGCCCGGCCCGATTTTTTTGACCATTTTTTGATGACTTTTTGCTAAATTCAGTACCAAATCCTTGCGAAAAACCGCGATTTCTTGATCAAAAACCGCGATTTTTTTTCAATATTATGGGCAATGTCGGGCCGGAAAGTCCGGCCCGGCCCAGCCCAAGCATGGAAAAGCCTCGATGCTTGGGCCTGGCCCGACAGCGACAAAGCCCCGATGTTTGGCATTGTACAGTAGGTATCCCCCCTGATCTAGCCCCAAAAGTGCCAATTTTTCACCAGCTCGGTCCAGTTTTATTTCTCGGTGTCGGAGCTGGGGGCAGCCCCCAGTACATTTTTCTTTTTTTGGCAGAAACAGCTAAAACGAAGACAATACAAAGCTGTAGTGACTAAATGAAAAAAAACGGTTTTTTCGGAGCAGTGTTGGAGCTGGGAGGTAGCCTCAAGCAGAGGTGTCAATCGGGTTTGGCCGGCCTCGCCCACAACCCCCGACAGGTCGGCCCTCTGCCCGATTGTTTTGACCAATTTTTTGATGACTTGTGGCTAAATCCAGTGCCAAATCCTTGCGAAAAACCGCGATTTTTTTATGAAAAGCCACAATTTTTTCAATATTATGGGCAATGTCGGGCTGGGAAGTCCGGCCCGGCCCGGCCCGGCCCGACCATGGAAAACCTCGGACCGGCGCGGCATGGCCCGGCAATGCGGGGTAGCGCGCCCGATGTTTGGCATGGCACAGCAGGTATCCCTGGCTGAGTGATAATTTTTTTATTCTTCAGAATAATCGTTGCAGAGGTTGCAATCGGGTCGGATCGGCCCGACCCGAGATGGCCAATGCTCGGGCTGGCCCAGTCAGGCCCGGCCCGAACCAAAAGCCGAAAAACGCGGTTCGGCCCGAAAACGCGACCTCTGCATCGTTGTTTGATACGGTCCGGCCAGTTTCGTTCGTCAGTGTATTAATATCGTTCCATTTTTTAGTTTTGCAAGACCAGGCGGTGTGATAATTTTTTTTATTCTTTAGAATCACCGTTGCAGAGATCGCAATCGGGCTGGGTTGGGCCCGAACCCCCAAATTTCTGGCCCGGCCCGGCCCTCCAAATCTCCGGCCCGGCCCGGCCGAGCCAAAAGCCCAAAATCGCGGCCCGGCCCGATTGTGACCTCCGAAAAAGACCCATTTTTGCCTATGAAACCATAAGTTCGTGGTTATAATGTACCGTAAAAACTTAAATAGAGTCCGGGAGGGCTGGACCGGGCCGGGTTTCAGCCAACTCTGGCCGGGAAGGAGATTTTTTAGACCGGGCCGGGCGAGGCCAGCTCAGGATTAAGTTTTATGAGAGGCTTAGGCTATTGTAATGTCAGCAAGTATAATGTCAGCGGTTTTTTGTTTCAGAATCGACGACAAGACGAAGGAAAAATGCCGGCAAAACAAAGAATAAAACGACGACAAGCAAAAATGGCAAGGAACCAGAAGAACGGGTGAGAGGAACGGAGGGATCAGGATGGCTGAAACGGTTGGTTAACGCTCGGCAATTTTATTGGTTTGTTTTAATTGAAGGGAGGTGTCGGCTCGAGGTGGGTAGGGCCGGCCCGGGCCGCAAATTTGTGCAACGGGGCTGGGCAGGTCTGTACTTGCGGGCTGGAAAAAACCGTTTTTTTGGAAACAACTAAAAAAACCGTTTCTTTTCCGAGGGCTGGAAAAATTCGTTTTTTTCGGAAATTTTTCCAAATGACAACTTCTGAAAAAAAACAGTTTTTTCCAAAAAATTTCGAGAAATTTCCCAAGGTCGCGAAACGATGTTGGAAAAACAACTGCAAATCAGTCCCAAACAGTTCAAAATGAGCATATCTCACGCTCCAAATGCATTTTTAGTCTGGTTCAGACCACTGCCAAAAATACGCGCAGGTCGACTGCGAGCTGTGCATAAATGTGCTGCTTTTTTAATGAAAAAGTTGCGATTCAACCCGTAGGTGTTAAGCGGGTCGGGCTGAGGTTTGTTCAAGAATGCTCGGTACTAAATTTTATATCAGATTTTGGGTCAGATTGTTTGTGGTGTCAGGCTCGGCCAGGCTCGAGGGGCCAAAGCTCTGCCGGCCCGTTTTTTTTATCAGCTTTGCTTCTTTATTTTTCGCGCATTTTTGAAGCAATTTTTTGGCAGGAAACTAGAGGTCGCCCGACCCATCTTTTGTGTCGAGAAAATTTTGCATCGGGCATTCCTGGTCAAATACTGTTCCTTGAGGCCGACACAAAATTTTGTGTCGAGCATTCTTGGCGGTTGAACAAACGAGAGAATGGTGCAGCTGTTATGGTTGGTGAATTTTTTTGTTTCAGTTGGTTGATGAGAAATTTCAGTATCGCATTTTTTTCCGTAAAAAACAGCGTCGGTAAGGGTATCCCGGTCCGGCCATGCACTCCAAATCTCAGGCGCGGTCCGGCATGCATAAAAAACAACAGAATAGCCACCAACACACTTAGGAAGGCATCAAAAACAACAGCGTAGAACTATATAAACAGAAGTAAAAATTAATACACACATTATTCTGTCGTTTCAAAAAGTCACTTACAATAATTCCCGTATTTCTGTATAAAATATAAATTAAAAACAGCTACATTAATTGACATAGAGTAGTGATATGGGCCGATATTGTATTTTTTTCCAGATCTCCACAAGTTCATGATGTCATTCTGCCAAACGCGTGACATTATGCTGGCTGTCCAACGAGTGACATTGTGCTGACCGCTGAGTGCTGTGACGTTGTGCTGACCGCTGAGTGTTGTGACATTATGCTGACCGCCGAACCCGCCCCAATGTGCTGTGACATTATGCTGACCGCTGAATGCGTGACAAAGTGTTGTGACATTATGTCGACATTACAACTGTGACATTATGAGCCTCTTATATCTGATAATGGCAATGGATACAAGAGACAGTATGGTCAAATTTAACAAAATGTGACAAAATTTTTAAGACTTTTTGCCAGAGAAAATCGAACGAAAAAGGCCAAATTTGGCGGTTTTGGAGTTTATGCCAACAAACGTTTACATACATCGAAAACAAGTGGCAAGCAAAATATTTCTTTGAAAACTCCCAGTATAAGTCGAGATACGGCTCAAACAAGGAATTTTGGTTCTGAGCTCAGAAATAACCAAGGAAAAAATCATTTTAAATTGTCATAACTCGTTCAATAAGTGGAATTTTGGGAAGCTGTTTTCACACAATTAAAGATAAACGTCTCAGTATAGTGCATGTTAATAACTGTCTCCCAGCTACGCACAGGGTGGCCCAGAAAAAAATTCATTTTTTTTTCAAAAAAATCGATTTTGAGGTCAACTTCAGACCTTGTCGAAAACTGGCCGCTGTCGCTCCCGGCTAATCCATGGGTACTCGCGAGTTACGCAAGCGATTCTGTCACTAAAACAGCAAAAAAATCTGTTTTCATTAACACAATTTTGGGCAGCGCCACGTTGAAAACACCCCCCAGCACTGATATCGCACCCTCTGCAAGCGCCAGGCAGCCAGCCTGTGACCGTGTGAGCGTGTTTTATTAACACGCTGGCTGGCTTGCGCATGTGTTGGATTCTTGTTGAACAGCTGATGATGTGTGGTTGCGATTAAAAATATTTTGAAAAGTGATTTTATTGCACATTTGCGGCAGGTTTTGATTCATTTGTTTTGCATTACCTTTTGCTTTGTTTCTGCACGCGTGAAAAACGGAGTGTTGAGCTGTATGTATAGTCCACCCGTCAGCTCATGACACTTTGTGTTGCTGCTGGCTGGTTTGTTCCCTTCCTCCACGTTCTAATGAAAGAGAAATTGAGGGTAATGTTCGGGTATTTACATGTGTTATTGTAATTATCTATGCCACTAAAATTGGAACTGAGTGAGAGATTTTTTTTGAGTGAGAGAGTGAGCACTGCGACATTTTTTTTGCATTTGAATTGAATCGTGTCGAGGATATTCAGTTTTGATTATTGGGAAATGAGCACGATTCACGTGTATTTGACGGGCCAACTATTCCACAGCACGCCAGGATTCGGCTCTCAACGGTTGACCTCAGCGCTCCAACTCGTGCGGTCAAATGATGAATGACGACAGGTCCAATTGCAGGACCTGTTCAAATGTCGAAATCATCTATTCAGGCAAGAGGAATATTATTGTACGAATTTCGATTTCCCATTTTCGCAGCATAGTTTGCTAAATTGGTGTTGTCATATCCAGAAAGTTTGACATGAAAAGCACGGGGGATAAATGCATTATCACACATGTTAGCATACCGCAAATTTTACTGACCTATCTATAGGCACGTACCTGTGTGTGAAAGCTACGGTACCACATGCAAAGCTAGGCTGAAAGTATCGTGCATACGCGTGCGAAAGCAACTGTACAGCGCAAAGAATGGGCAAAAGGTCGAAGTTCGTAACTTCACTTTTTGCACGAGCGCTGCCTGCGTTTTGCAATAGGAAATTGCGTGCGCATGCGCGAGCACGTTAATTTGTGCTTTCAGTTCATGCACCCAGTCCATCCAGCACGCGACCGGGAGTCGTTTCTTCCAACTCCCGAGTTGCCGTGCAAGCATTCTCGTAGTATACTGTCTCTCTTTAGAAATCATACCAATATGCATCACAACGTATGCATACCTAGATAAACATATGGGCAAACCAACCATACTTTGCAGTCCTAGGGCGGACTTAGGGTGAACTTAGGTTAAATCCGGAATCCGGAACCCGGAAATAACTTGCATGCAAAAATACAAAACATTTCTGGGCTCCGGACTTATTTCCGGAAAACGCAAGAATTTGCATGTAAAAGTTATGCGTTTCCGGAAATATTTCCGGATTCCGATTTCCGGATTCAACCTAAGCCCGCCCTTAGGTGGAACACGGAAACCGGAACACGGAAATATTTCCTTGTTTTGTGTTCCGTGAAAAATTTTCAACATCATGGAACACGGGAATATGTCCGTGGCACGGAACACGGCAATAAAAATTGGCATAGTTGCATTCATTGACTTAAATGTGATTAAAAAAGCCACGTATTGCATTGCATCGGAAACGAGAAAGTCAGATAAACGCACAGTCCAACAATCTAGACGAGTTTCAAGACTTCAAACTCCATGGTCCGGCTGCTACAACCATGCCAGCCTGACTAAGATATTTGGCTAAAAGTCGTTACTGTTAAAGATTATAGCACATTTGATAGCTTCCAACGATGTAGCTTCAAAGTAGCTATCGAACGAAGTATAACATGCCCATACTATCTCTTACTATGGACAAGAAACGGTCAAAATTCCGAAATCGCACACGGTGACGTGACGGTTTATTCCACAATCATCAAAAAACATTTTTTTAACCCCTGCCCTTAAGCGTAAGAATTTATTGGGGTTTGTTATATATCATTCGAAAGCTACTCCCAAGATACATTGTTTGGTGTTGTCACATTCACAGTAGCTGTTAACAATATGCATTTATAGCTGAATATCATATTCAGGTTAGCATGGCTACCCCGAGAGATCTGTAGACCTTGGGGTCTTCGGACCATGATAGGTTGTTAAACCAGACGTTTCTCTCATTTCTTTGTTTCGAATCCAATACAATCTGCGGCCTTTATGTGTCGCAATTCTGGCGATGAATGTAACCACCTAATTTGGAGGCAATTTAATGGATTTTTAGGCCTGTCACGGAGCTAGCCATGAGTTAAAAAATTCAAAGCCTTATTTTCTGGTATTTTCGACTATGCTCTATTTCTCCATTCCATTCTGTTTTCCACAGCGCTAAGCGTGGCCTCAAAATTTAGGGACAAACTTGTGTTCTCGAAAAATAAGGCCGATTTTTGGAACGTTTCGCACCCTCACCGTGTGAAGCAATAGTTTGATCGACTGAAGTTGTGATGGTAAGCTGTTCCGAAGCTATTGTTATCCTATTCAGGTGTTACTTGACCTTCAACTCATTTGGGGTTTCTGCACAGGCCGTTCCAATTTGTTCAAAAAAATCATTTTTTTCTGGAACGAAAAGTCGCTCTACCAAGAGATAGCGAATCTCCAAGGAGCTTAAAATTTGTGCGTGACATAGGCTGTCGGAATGCTTTCTAACGGTATGTAACAATATGTCTTGCTACCCTTCCTTCGGTTATGTCCCAAGCCCTTTAATGAAAACGGAATTTTTTGCTGTTTTAGTGACAGAATCGCTTGCGCAACTCGCGAGTACCCGTGGATTAGCCGGGATCGACAGCGGCCAGTTTTCGACAAGGTCTGAAGTTGACCTCAAAATCGATTTTTTTTTTGAAAAAAAAATGATTTTTTTGTGGGCCACCCTGTGCGTAGCAGGGAGACAGTTATTAACATGCACTATACTGAGACGTTTATCAATAATTGTGTGAAAACAGCTTCCCGAAATTCCACTTATTGAACGAGTTATGACCGTTGACGCCCGATGACCGATTTGAGCGATTGTTTGTCACTCCCAGTAGTATACAGAACCACTCCCAATCAATGATTAATTGCTTTTTTGACAGGTCGGGGGAGCACCATGCGGTTCCAAGTTCCGGTTCCGAAGGTGGGGGGTCGTGCGGTTCCAAGTTCCGGTTCCGGGGGGTTACTAGTGGCAGATCGAAATGGAGTCGACCAAGGGGGGGGGGCTACGCCCCCGTCCTGGATCCGTTAGTTTGTGGTACCCTATAAACGAGTGGCACCGAACTCATCCCGAACAGCTGACGCCAGTGCACATATACATACTCTTACGCGATTAATGGGTACCATTGATAACACACGTACTCCATAAACAAGCCGAACAGCTGACGACCAGCGGGCGGAAGGCAAGTGACAGGTAAATGCATGCTTAGCAGGCGAAACGCAGGCGTGTCAACGATCGACATATGCATGCACATAGCAGGCAAAATGCAGGCGTGTCCGCGACCGACATATAAAGCATGCACATAACAGGCGTTACGCAGGCGACAGGGCAATGCATGAATAGCAGGCGAAATGCGGGTGTATGATTAGCAGGCGAAACGCAGGCGTGTCCACGACCGACCTATGCATGTACATAGCAGGCGAAATGCAGGCGTGTCAACGATCGACATATGCATGCACATAGCAGGCGAAATGCAGGCGTGTCCGCGACCGACATATGCATGCACATAGCAGGCGAAATGCAGGCGTGTCCACGACCGAAGTATGTATGCACATAGCAGGCGAAATGCAGGCGTTACGCAGGCGACAGGTCAATGCACGAATAGCGGGCGAAATGCAGGTGTATGATTAGCAGGCGGAACGCAGACGAATCCACGACCGACATATGCATGCACATAGCAGGCATTACGCAGGCGACAGGTCAATGCATGAATAGCAGGCGAAATGCAGGTGCATGATTAGCAGGCGAAACGCAGGCGTGTCCACGACCGACATATGCATGCACATAGCAGGCGAAATGCAGGCTTGTCCACGACCGACATATGAATGTACATAGCAGGCGAAATGCAGGCGAGTCCACGACCGAAGTATGTATGCACATAGCAGACGAAATGCATGCGTGTCCGCGACCGACATATGAAGCATGCACATAACAGGCGAAATGCAGGCATTACGCAGGCGACAGGTCAATGCATGAATAGCAGGCGAAATGCAGGTGCATGATTAGCAGGCGAAACGCAGGCGTGTCCACGACCGACATATGCATGCACATAGCAGGCGAAATGCAGGCTTGTCCACGACCGACATATGAATGTACATAGCAGGCGAAATGCAGGCGAGTCCACGACCGAAGTATGTATGCACATAGCAGACGAAATGCATGCGTGTCCGCGACCGACATATGAAGCATGCACATAACAGGCGAAATGCAGGCGTTACGCAGGTGACTGGTCAATGCATGAATAGCAGGCGAAATGCAGGTGTATGATCAGCAGGCGAAACGCAGGCGGGTCCACGACCGACCTATGCATGCAGATAGCAGGCGAAACGCAGGCGACAGGTCAATGCATGAATAGCAGGTGTCACGTATCTTATTCTATATTCACCTTCTACCGCTAGCTGTCGTCTTGTACTTGGGGCTCCGCCCACCTTCTATTCCACCTTAACCTTTACACTGCATAAACAGTCCATACTGAAAGAACCTGAGAACCCGTGATTACGTTATACTGTCGACCCACGACGGTTCATCTGCACCGACTGGCCATCGGATCGCAAGGTATCGGACTCCGTCGATGTACCGTGTTCAAGTATCGGACTCCGTCGACGTACCGTGTGCAAGTACACCCTCGCTCTCATCTCATTCCGGACATTCGTCCACTTCTTCAGTCAGTCACTCCCTCACCCCGTCAACGGCTCATCACTCCACTTACCTCACCACCTCGTCTCTCTTCCACAGGGAAAAGTGTTCATCACTCTCACCAACTTAAACCACGCTCAATTCCGTCAACACGGCTGTCTCTCTACGACACCTGGCCGTCTCGCTCACCGCTGTCTCGACCACGAGCATCCAAGTCAAGTGATCAACAATAAGTCAACGCTCAATCGACTTTATGCACTTCTGCACAAACCTGTGGACTTCGCGCACCAGGACTTGCTTGGCAACCAACAAAGTCAACCGATGTGAAATGAACTAAAGAACATTTTCTTTATATTCCACATTTAATTTCAAACACATACAGTATCTTTGATTAAGTACCACGTTTGATCTAGTTCAAATCATGAGTTAGCTTGTTCACAAGTTGCCTTGCCTCTATTGCTAATTGATTTATCGGATCAGCGATTTGATTACTTGTCCTTCTCGTCAGTTATACATACGTATAGGTGATCGTAACAAGTCGGGACAACACTAAATTTACCCCACCCAAAATTTCTCAACCATAAATAGACTGCCCATTTGGTCTCGCTAAATATCATACTCCTCATACATATCTCCTTCCTACCAGCCAAGGTCAGTTTCATATATACGTATTACCCTTCACTGACCAGTTCATATTCCGTACCCCATCAACCATTTATCTGGGTCATCCCAATGCCCTTCCTTCAATTTCTTCAGCGCGCATCTAACAACTGCACCTATCTGCTCGCTACTACATTTTGATAGCAATCACATGTCTGTTATCGTTGTGTATCCCGGATTCACGCTACTAATACAGCACTTTGATACTGAACTAACTGACTGACCAGCTAGAGCGTGCGCTTATTTATTGCTGCATTCCGCTGTGACTGTTGGTGTATGTTTATCACGCACAAACAGTAATCAAACACAAGCGCACATAATTTAAGGGTGTACCGAACAAACGCACACACTTGTGCATCAGAAAGCGCGCGATACTATACAGTACTGAGGTTTGCCAAATGCCCCAGATTGAAAAAAAAGGAAAGCGCTGTATTGTTAAGCCCCATGTGAGTGACTATTCAAGCCCCAGTGAATCCCAAGTGAATTGAGTGTCTGTGAAGAAGTCTGAGCTCGCCTGATTACGAGCAAGTATCCGGATACGTCACATCTGCCACCGTCAGTTTTGAGAATATTCAAACAACAACCTTTGGTGTATTTGCTTTATCAAAAGACGGTCAGAGGTGTGACACTAGTTGCAAAAAGGGCGAAATCAGTAGTATATACCGTACCCGGGTGAGCACAGTTGCCGGCTGAGTATACAAAAAAGGCCTTGACGAGACGTTTATCGAATAAAAGGGGCAAATGTATTAAAGGGGCCTGGGTATCAAACAAAAGGGGCGTGTGCCGGCGTGGAGTGTCTGTCCACCTTTTTCGGACAAAACGTACGTATACTTATTTGCGCAAAGTTGCACTTTTGCGGCGAAAGTTGAACGAATTTCGATTGCTTATTTGTTGTTTATTGATTCCTTGATTGATTGCTTCATTCACTGTTGTTTGTATTTACATTGTTTGTCGTTCGTTTGAATTACTTGTGTTATCTTCAGCTTTCAGCATCATTTGATCAAAACACCGCATAATTCACATCATAATGACGTACAATCCCGCTCTGGTCACACTTAAAGTGACGACATTTGACAGTGAAAAGTACAGTTTCGAGAAATGGCTGCCAGATTTTGTGGACGCGGCTCCATTTCGCGAATGACGACCAACACCATCTCGTACGAGTCCCACAGACCGCGTAAGGGCAACATCCAGTGCCACAACTGCGGCAAATTCGGTCACATTCAACGTCACTGTGCTGACCGTCGTGACCAGATCGAATTCATCTTCAATCGGCCCGCAAAAAAACGGAGTCCAGTTCTTGCACCACCAGTCGATCTTGATGGATGGCTGTGCCAAATTGGCACACAATGCCAAAATAAACAGCACGGCTACTAACATTTTGTTGATGTGTTATTGTTGTCATAAATTGCACAGAAATAAACTGCCTTGGTGAAGTGATTGTTGCACAGGGAACCGTAAAGCGTCATAGAATGTCACTCAACACTCTTGCAGCCTAATCAGCTTAACCCTAATCAGCTCAATCTATGTACTGCTATTCCAATCATGGTCATTGTGCACGTATTCATTACAGTACGCTACAAGTGGTCACCAGCACTGCACTCCACTTAAAACGAGTAGCTTTCCTTCTTCTGAAAAAGAGAAGAAGACATATAATAAAGCTCAACTCATTTACTCTATCACTATCCTTACCGTCCACCTGTATTCGTGTTGGATTGATCACCCAAACGAAGTTTAGCAAGGTTGGACATTAACACATTAGCACCAAACGGCTTCTTACTCAATCCATTCATCCATGCTTCAGTCTATCTTATGTTGCTCATCGATGCACTTATCCTTGTCTTGCCACTCAGTTATGTAACATGTTTGCACCCACATCATGTTGTTTACCTTCGTGATTTTGACTTCGTTCAGTTGGTCGTTAGTTGACCACCACGCTTATAATATGCGCCGCGCAGCGCACCGCTCTGCTGGCTATTTATATTACTCGCCAACGCACTTTCTTACCCAACTTGCCTTCTTCATGGAACCTTATATCCTATCTTTAGCCTCCTCACTCAGTCGTTTCTACTTACTGTACATTTCACCTGGACCTTACGTCCTACTGTCACTTTATCTTCATTACTATCAATTTTTCTTCATCTTACTTCCATTTCTCACATTCCAGCAAACCAAACATGCAGTCTACCTACACACAAATTTTATCCCCCACAATTTACAAATTTATCGGCTAACGTTTAATCCCGATTTGGTGCGCTACATCCTCAACGTTCATATTATTGTTCGTGCGTTTCGCTCTTTAGTAGGAGAGGATGGTGTCACGTATTATATCTTATTCTATATTATCTTATACCGCTGGCTGTCGTCTTGCACGTTTGGGACTCCGCCCACTTTCTATTCCACCTTAACCTTTACACTGCATAAAGAGTCCATACTGAAAGAACCTGAGAACCCG
>JASAMV010002972.1:0-66622 GCA_030248065.1 Rhynchonema sp. JSB1_4
CAGTCTCCAACCACGTGAAAGCCGCTTTTTGCTATTAAACTTTGTATTTTTCCTTTATTTCATTTTTCCGGATTTTTACGTTTTGGGATTTCTTTCCGAGATCTTTCCGAGATTTTGCGACCCCACCCGACCGATCCGGTTATGTAGCCTTTTTAAATCATATCTAAAATAATCGATAATTATTGCGAATATTGCAGTCCGAAGCGTACACTGTCAAGAGACTTGTCTCGAAAAATCCGCACCCATCGGCCGAAGGCAAATTACAACGAATCATTTTCTGGATCTATGAAGGCGCCGATCGTCCGACCAATCGGTTGGTCTTTTAGATTTTGCAATGATTTTACTTACCACCACTTGTTCATATGCCGTCGAACATGTAAATGTAATGTTTAAAGGTGCTAGACACCTGATAGAGTGAGGCAGTTCCCCCATTTACCGACCCTTCTCAGCGATGGAAGGCTGCGGCTTAGTGCCGCTCGCCCGTTTAATTGGGTGTAGGTGTAGTGCAACGGGGCAACCAAGCGCGAGACACTGAATCTGCGCAGTATTCGTGGTTTTGTTCGTTATCCAGATTCACGGACGCCAAAGCCAAGTGGATCGTTATTTCGTACCGTTGGGTGGACAATCTGCCCCGACACGTGCCCGTCTCGCTGTTGAACATGCGACGCAAGCCGTCGACGGTCGCCAAACAACGCGCACGGTTGGATGAACCCAAAGGTGTGCTGGTGAACACAAAATTACCACAGTTTTTGATTTGGTACTGGCGCAGCTCGTTCCCCCCCCCTTTTAGTAGTCATGTCTAACTCAGGCTTTTTGTTCTGTTGACTCAGGCACCAGCTTGAAAAACATGTCCACGTAAAACAATCTTTTCATGAACTTAGCCCAACCCTGAGCCTGAAAGACACACCCATGTCAGCGCTGTTTTGGGCCACTAGGGCGAGTGTGTTTAGAAAAGAAGTAAGCTGAGAAAGTGGGAAATACTACTTTCCTTTGCACTCAGTTTTGGAAATGCACCGCAGGCGTCCGGAAACGTTACGTTTGACTTTTGTTTCGGAGCTTTCTGATATTTTATTAGGTTTGCTCGTCTTGACGTCCTGGACTGTCATTACCCAGCATGAAAAGTTTACTTATGTCGCTCGAGTGTAGCATCAGATTTCGAAGTTGGAACACTGGCCTGCAGTTTCGCATTCACGTGTATCACGTGGGCTTCCGGCTTCTCTGAAGTGCTTATTTCTGACTTCTCGGTCGTGGGTCACTTATCCAGCCGGGCATTTTGCCAATTGACATACCAATTTGGAGCGTAGGCTAGCCATCAATGTGCAAATGATCATTGGAGGAATTAAGCTTGTGTTGTTTGTTCTAGGTCGAGTCCGGTACAAATACGATCCACCGCCAACACTCATTCAGAGACCGATCAGACGATCGCTGGGCGAATCGGTATGTTCGAATATTAATGAAACTTTGTCATTATCCTTGGCAGGTACATGTGTGTTGGAATCAATTTGACGGATTCAACTAAGCTCCGATCCGGTCACCAAGTTGTATTCCGGTCACATTCTTGTGCGAGCGGTGCTGCAACTCTGCACAATGAATGCAATCGCACTTTTCTCAATACATTGCACACAACAACGTCAATGTTGCTCTGCGCAGTTCTGTCGTCCGCTGATGAAATTGGCACTTCGAATCATCGAGAATCACGAGCTGTGCGTGACCGAAGATGAGCCCAACCAATGGACTGTGGCTGTGCAGTACCCGAATGATGTCCAGACGGTGCAACGCGCTGCCGGTCAGCGTTGGTTGATTATTTTTGGTGCTGTTTACCCTCTTCGGGGTGAACCCTTCTGGATGTGAACATTTATGAACTAACATCCCACATCAAAGTTATATACTCGATGCAAGAATTTCAAGCTCATGGCAATCTGTCGAATTTTGGGAAGAAGGCTGCTTTTTCAGCTGTTCGTTAGTTTATTGCGTCGACACCAACTCAATAATACATAGATAATAACGTTAAGTGGAAGAAGCATAATTACAAGACCGGGTGTGGAGTTTACGGACAAGAAAATAAACACAAAACAGGGTTGAAAGTTACGGGAATGAGTGCATCTTTTTCCGCGGTGGCCAGCCGCTCAGGAGGACCATCGCCCCTTCCCACATTGTCCTTGCAGGCCCATAGTTCAATGTGGTGCCACTCGGGGATCCGGCTTGCACATGGTTCCATTGTTTTCAGCTGTTCATCAGCCGATATCAAACCTGGTTGTCGACTCGGGTTTGCATTGGGCACTTGGTCGGGATCTTTTTATTGGAGATTCGTTGATGTCCCTTAATTCGACTGTCCATTGCAGCCGGCCGATACACGTGCACGTGCGGCACGTTCCGTCACTCACGTGATTGTGTGTGCGCGCATACGACAGCCATCGCGCAGTTACAAGGTTGGTTGGCTCTGGTGTCATCTTTCTTGCTATTTTAATGTTCTTACACATAGAATGTTGGTGTTGCTCGTATTGATTTGTCGGTTTCGTGGGCACGTCGCGCACGCCCATGCGCGCCCTTCGCCCGGCCGCAATGGGAAGTACAGCGTGTTTTTGGTTGCCCAATTCGCTACCTGACGTGGTGGGGTGGTGCCCCTTTGGCAATAACGACCACGGTACTTTACAGGCGACATAGACCCGTTCAATGAAGTGCTCAAAGAGTTGGTTGGCGAGGCGCCGCCGACCGAACAGGAAAAGTTGCGACATCGAGTTGAATACAAGAGGAAACCGCGGCCGAAACGGGGAGGCAAACTGCCGGGCAGGTAGGCATCTCATTAGTTTAAAATATCGTTTGATGAGTAAAAATTCAGTCTACTTATCATACATTGTGTTCATTCGCAGGCATTACCTTCACGTGAATGACGATGGCGTGCTGGTGGAATTGCGTGCGGAGGATCAGCCCAGTCGCGCGGCTTCTGGCGACGGTCTTGACCTTGGTTGGTTTGATAAATGGAAATGACTAGAGCTCGAGACTGACAATTTCCATGCGAAATGTCTGCATCTACATTGTCGCATCTTGTGTCGTTGCAGCAGTGCAAAGCACATCATCACTTATGTACGCAGCACCTCCGATAAATGAAGATGAATGGGAAATAATTATGCAAAGGTTGGTCGTCCTATCGAAAACAGCTTAGCACATGTATTTAAATAGCTGTTGTTTTACAAAAAAAGTAAGCCTAGTTTTTTCCATGAAAATATTTTGATTCACATTCAGATCCGAAGAGTTCGTGGAAGACAATCTTGTCATGCAGTTTCCGAACGAAGATGGTGTTTACGTGATTCTAGTCGATAAACAGGCGTTCAACGTGGCTTGCCTTTGTTCGTCTCAGTTTTTCTCTTCTATATGCCTCTGTTGTACGGTCATGTGTTCCTCTAAGGTGGAGATCGGAAAGTTGCCGCTTTTCCGCTCCTGGATATGTGGTATGCTCCATGTTGGAAATTGGAAAACATGTTTTCGGTTTTCTGAGCTGTTTATGATGCTAACAACAACACCACAGTATTGAGCCACAACAACCTTTCCACTTTTCTGCATTTTTGATCGGGCAGGCATCAATAATGACAACAGAAATATTCTTGACCGTAGTTCGAAAATTTCCGAAAGTATGCATTCTGGATTCTGAGCTCGCGTTCGGTACCATAAGGTTGATCCTGGGTACTGTTGTGGTGACTGTGAGTGGGTGTATTTGTACGATGGAAGCCGATAAGTCGCAGAACCCCTTTGGTCACCGTCTATTCTTACGACTGTGTGCCTCAATACTAGTTGTGCAACGCATTTTTTGAGTGCCAATTCGATCCGTTTTCACAGACCATGTTATCGTCAGGGCGCATTTACCACCTGATCCCAAATAAACAATGCTGGTGATAACCAACAGTAACCATTGAATTGCAGCTCCGACCGAGTACACGTGCAACTGTGACCAATTCGACGCATTGTGCGTCTGTATGCACACAATGGCTGTGGCACGGTACCTGGATGTGGCCGATGAATACGCACAAGCGTGTGTTCAGTTGCAGAACACTGTTGTTGACGCTGGTGATGTTTCACAGCAGCAACTGTACCTGCTGGATGAGACTGTGACTGAAGTGGAGCAGGCGGAGGAACAACAATGATGACCCTGCCCGAATCCCTGAATTTGATTGTTGTGCGGTTGGCTATTGTGCTCAATTGCCGGGATCATCACATGGTTATCTTTCATATGTACATATATGCCTATCATTGAATTTAAATTTCGTTCAACCCGCTTTTTTGTGGTTGTCGGGCTGTATTGTGATTTTAAAGGAATCATGATTTTCATAAAATGTAGCAATGCACACGCACACGTTTAGCCTTCTTAGTTTTCGTGCATCCGTCGTTTCCTTGTTCAATACCGCTAGCTGGTGAGAAACAGGGAGACTGCACGCTGTTATACAAATGTTTCTGATGTTCTACGGTATGCTTGTACGAAACAAACATTGGAAACGTGCACCGCTTTTGTTCATGCCATTGTTGTTTCTGGTTGGCCATGCCATGTTGGTTCGAAATTAATTCCGTGAGTAAAATCGGCTTTGCTGAGCTCGATCAACAGTCTGTTTTATGCGCGCACATGCAGCGCGTTGCTGACGTTGGAATATGAATTAGCTACGCGTTCACCTACAAATAACCAACCTGAACACAGATCTATCTACTTTCACTTTTGTATCTCCTTGGATTTTTTGAAGATATTATTTTAGTTTCTCATATTGATATGATAGTGTTATGTGCGAATAGGGTATAGCTCACTACCTAGGGGCTTATCGTAATGTCGTCACATCTGGTCGTCAAACCACGTATAATTTTCGCGCTCATTTGAGGCTCCTGTATTATTGCTCGTTCGACGACTTTATTTGACGACAAAACTATTAGCCTGTCTGGGCAGGGACAATGTCAGGTTCCTCCCAGATACGTGCGTACTGCATGTGACACAAAAATAGGAACGCTTCCCGGCGCAGATGTCACCGTATGTCAAACACGGCATGCTTGCACACATGTAAACAGTCTTTGACAAATTCAGGGCATCAGCTATCGGGGGTTCAAAAGCCGAAAATCAGCCCAAAATGACGCGTCAATTGTTGTGCCTGGCCATATTGGTGCTGTGCATGTCAATTGTGCACAGCAGTCCACCATGCAAACGAGATACCTCGAACGCGATTGACGGTTGTGGCGGGGAGCGAAAGAAACGCGAACAACCAGTTGAGGGCAGCGGTGGAGACGAAGTTGAAAAACGAAGTGCCGAAGAAGAAGAAGCCTATGAGCGAAAACGAAGAGAAGCTGGTAGTGCGGAGGAGGATGGGCGCAGGCGACGCAGTGCGGAGGATGAAGATGAAGAGGAGGATAGACGCAGGCGACGCAGTGCGGAGGATGAAGATGAAGAGGAGGATAGACGCAGGCGACGCAGTGCGGAGGATGAAGATGAAGAGGAGGATAGACGCAGGCGACGCAGCGCGGAGGATGAAGAAAATAATGATGACAGGCGCAGGCGACGCAATGCGGAGGAGGAAGCAGAGGAGGAGGATAGGCGCAGGCGACGCAGTGTGGAGGAAGAAGAGGAGGAGGAACGAAAGAAGCGGGACGATGATGAAGGTACAGAGGACGGAATCAAATTCGGTGATCGGTGCTATCTTGACCCCGGCACTATTTTGCATGACAATTACTGGTGCTGCCACTTTCGATCAGCTCTGACGTTGTTTATCAGTTGCCTGGCAACGAATTTTGCGCCATTCGACATCAGTGGTATCATGAGTGGTACTGTTATATTTTTACAACATCTTTACGTCAAAAACCACATGTCGTAAACATGAGCGATCCTGTACCAAACGATCCGATCACCAAGTTTGATATCAGCCTCCCGCCAGAATTCACCAGACGCTTTTGGACTGAAGTGCACACGTACTGTATCTTCCAAAAAGGCATTGGCCAATTTTCAGCTGTTCTCATATCAACGACAACGGCACGTAATCCCCCGTATCAAATGGGGTTTATCTGAGAAATGACACTGTCGATAGGGAACCTCACTATTTTCGCAATTGTTTCGTTTGTTCAATTGCAGATGAAGACCAAGATCGAAAGAAGCGTGGTGCGGATGATGAGCTGTGGGAGGAGGGCATGCCAGAAGCGTGAGCAACAACTTCCCAGTTCTGCAGACATTTGGTAATATAATGCAGTGTGCTCTCTTCATAGTGGTCCTTAATTTAGTGAAACCCTCTATATAGTGACAAACAAGGTGATCCCCAATTTACCATGCACCTTGATCGAATATTTTCTTGTTCTTGAAACTGGGCATATCATGTCGTCAAAATCGTCGAACAAACAATAATACATGACCACCAAATGAGCGCGAAAATAATACATGTGATTTGACGACAAAATGTGACATTACTATAAACCTGAAAGTGCCGGGTGCCAATCATGTCGTCTCCATAAGAATGATGAACTAAAGTAGGTTTCAGATGAAAATGAGCAGACTGGTTGCTTTCGAAAACATGATTGGTTACCCATGCGAACGATGTAATGTAAACGTTGTTTCTTCTACTGCTGTTTCAACTTTAGTGCATATTAATTCATTGCAGTCGATTGGACTTTGGCATGGCTCAGTAACTTGATTGAATTTGAGGTGACAATGCATTAAGTTCTTCGGTACCGTTGCACATGCCAGCTCAGTCAAAAAGGTCTTCCGTCAAGTCACCTGATAATTGATTTATAAACGCCAGCCCGAATTTTTAAACTTTGTGAAACAGTATCAGACATTTTTTTAAAACACCGTCCCTGCCTTTGACAGTCTCCTCATTAATTACCACACACATTTGACAGAGTGGCGGGTGGAAAGGCACGATCAAACAGATCTCCAAATGCTCAAGTTTGCGCGCCACAGCTACCTAGTTTGAGAGGCAGCACAGCGTAATTATCACCGTTTAGCGACTGTAATTACGATGATCAAAACTCCACAAATTATTCAAATGCCACCATCACAAACGACACAGACGCAGTTTTCATCATTTTAACGCTTACAACGAGAAATGAACACGAACATAAGTGTTTTCGAGCGCAACTGCCGGTCTTCACTGTTTTAATGACTTGACCTCGGTGTAAAACACAAAACGAACAGACATCACCTCCGAATAATCGCACAGAGCACGACAATCAGCCATATTCACAAAACTCGACAAAAAGACAGACCGACGACCAAGGCAGTCGGTGCATTTCCATGATTCGTCGATTGAAAACCTACCATACTCATACTCAGTCTGACCGCTAGCGGTGATCGGTCTGTCATGAAATATCGACGTTGGTATTTGTGTATATGTCTCAAACATGATCGCAAGTATATAACATACCATCACGCCAACAACATTGTGGTGCACCCGCACCCTTGCAAAACGCAGCAACAAATAAAACAATAATTGTGAACGAATGTGAGTGCAAGACGAAGGATACTAAATGGAAAATAAACTACAGCAACGTGATCTAGATAGAGAGTGTGAGATGAAAGGAATACAGCACAAGAATGTGGGTGATTTATAGTCAGACAACATCGTGTTGCACTGATGAACGCGGCGGGCAGATAAAAAAAAGAATGACCTCATCTGCGCAACATTGTGTTTTGAACAAGAACAGCAACATGAAATGCAATAAATCAATCGACAAAACAATCAAAACAGCCAACTATTGTTGGAAGAAAAACCAATACGCCCGCTCCGACAAATCTGAAATTTGTCGCAAGTGGGAATATTTTAACCAAATGACACGTTTGTGCCAAACAATACCAATAGTGCCTCCTCCTGCGTTGGCAGGCTAGAAGTTCTCGAATTGCCCTTGACCGTGAGGTGTACTCACATGGTATTGTCGGCCACAATTACAGTCTACCCACCCTCTTTATGATCATGTGATCGGCGAAACCGGGACCACTAGAAAAGGTGATACAAGTGATTAGGGAATGAACGACAGATTCGGGGCTAAAATAACGTTCGAAAACTTTGCCCAGAAAGAGGGACAGTAGACAGTTCAAAACTGATCAACATGTTCACGTATTCAATCCGTCATTCAAAATCGCCGTTGTCGTTTCGGCGGCCCATAGTCGTTGCCACCCCCGAACTCGGCCCCCGGTTGACCGGGCAGACCAAACGCATTCATCGCTTGTTGTTGCTGTTGGATTAGTTGTTGCTGAAAATTGATCGAATTTTTGTTTTGTTGTTTTTGTCTGTGGGTTCTGGTTGTTCGGGCAGTGTGTCACCGGCACACCTAACGCGACGGCGACAAGAATTTGGCATAATATCAAAAACGACACCTTTGGTGATGCCAAATAACCAGGACTTTTTTAATCTTATCTTGACTAGTTTTGATAAGCTTGAAAAGCGGCTGAAAACGACCGACTGCGGTTTAATCAAAAAGCTTTGATGGAAAACACTGACGGCAAAAGCGAACCTCATCAAACCCTTGTCCCATAGCCGGTGGTGGTACATTCGGTGGTGGGAACCCGAATGGCGCTGCGAATGCTGCAAAGTGGGTACGTATCAACCAGTGCATGAATCTTTTTATCAGCGCAGAATACGCTTCCACGAAAACAACGTTTGGCGTTAGCTCGAAACATCAACGATACAAAACGTTACGTGACCAATACCAGGCTTGATACCGACCACAGCACATTGTCGTATCACTCAACCAACCATCCTGTGGCTGCTGTTGTTGTTCATCAACCGGCGGTGGCTGTTGGTCACCGCGACGTCCGTCACCCTTGAACATTTGCAACAGTTTCTGCACGCCGCTCACCAAGTGCTCGTCTGCAAAGATTTGCACGCAATTTTGTACATGTGACTTGATGTTTGGATGGGTGGATTATTGAACACAACCAGTTCTAGCAAGACAACATTGAACAAAGAAAAAAGAGCAGAACAAAAAAAGTGACCTGACTAGGTCTGGGCCTGCTGAACACAAACTTAATAAGCACAAGACAATTTTAGGTCATTGGAACATGATAAGAGCCTGCTCTTTTTTCTTTGTTCTTTGTTTTACTCAAACTGGCTGTACTCACCAGCCCGGCTAAATTCAACTGTCCAAAAGGTAGTGTTCAATCTCATGTAACACACACAGTTTGCAATATTGAAAACATTTATTTTTCGGACGGCGGGGTCAGAAGGGATTGGCACGCAGACAGAATCAGACCTAGATCACTTTTTGTACCCAAAATTTCATCGTTGATTTTGTCCATAAACCTTCACATACCATACGTACGTATTACACATCTTTTTGGTCTTAAAGGCAGTTTAAAGGCCGTAAATAATTGATTCCATTGTTTTCATGAAGTGAAGACCTGGGCATGGGAAATCTAGATTGTGAAACCGGATTTTTAAAAAGATGTTTTGTGATGTTTTGCTGGGCCCACAAAGCTTTGCAGGAGGAGGAAAACGAAAATAAATTTGAAGCCGTCCTGTCTAAAAAGCAGGAGAATTTGGACTCCAATATTTTCAGTTTTACGGTATATTCAGACATTTGTTCATTGAAACGTGGTATGAGACTTTTTATGAAACGTTGTAGGTGATAAACGATAAGCGAAACAGTTAAAAAACCAAGTCTTTTTACGCAGCCTTTTCCTTCTCTGTAATTTTAAGGGTCTGCGAAACAAATGGAGAAGTGTTTCTCAAGTGGAGAAGTGTCAAGAAACTCTCACACACTTAAAATTACAACGAAAGTGAAGGGTTCAGAAAAAGGCGTGGTTTTTGGACTGTTTTGTTTAGGGCGCGTATAGATTGAACTGGAAATATTTCTGGAGCAACAATTTTTTATTCTATGTCCGAAAGCCAGAAATATCTCCAGCTCAATCTATACGCAAACTGGAAATATTTCTGGAGCCATGTTTTTTTTATTCTATGTCACAGATCCAGAAATATTTCCAGCTCAATCTATACGCAAAACTGGAGATATTTCTGGAGCAGTTCGAAACATTTATGTGCCCAGCTTATTCAAGAAAAAATGTGGGGTGAGTGCATGCAACATTTTCTTTGATTACAGGGTGTGCCAAATTATATCTATCATGGATTATTGTTTGTGCAGCAACGGTTGAATGGTGATAAAAAGCAAAGTACACCGAACATCAGCTTTAGATTTTTTAAAGTTATATTTGCCAAGCTATATTCGCTATTTTGTAAATATGCTTTCACATGCCCGAGAATTCAAACGATGCCCCTAATTTGGTGCGGTATCAGAATTGAGCTTCCGACCTCGGTATACACTTTATTTTGTTTTTGTGGTATGCAAGCGATCTCGTTGTTAGAATTTTCATTGCGTTACTTTGTGCACATTTAAAAACCGTTGGCTAAGTACAGGGTGCTCAACTGAAATTTTCAGGCGCAAATTTTTCTTTAAAAACATGTTTGCAAAATAGTAAAGTTTAGCTTGGCAAACTTTAAAAAATGCAAAGCTGATGTTGGGTATACTTTGCGTTACATCACCATCAAACTGTTGCTGCACAAACCATAATTCATGTTATAATTTGGCACACCCTGTAATCAAAGAAAATGTTGCATGCACTTACACCACGTTTTTTCTTGAATAACTTGGACACATAAATGTTACGAACTGCTCCAGAAATATTTCCAGTTTTGCGTATAGATTGAGCTGGAAATATTTCTGGACCTGTGACATAGAATAAAAAACATGGCTCCAGAAATATTTCCAGTTTGCGTATAGATTGAGCTGGAGATATTTCTGGCTTTATATGTAGAATAAAAAATTGTTGCTCCAGAAATATTTCCAGTTCAATCTATACGCGCCCTTATCGTTTATCACAAAAAACGTTTCGTAAAAAGTTTTATACCACGTCCAACGAATAAATGTTTCTGAAAATAATGGAGTTCAAATCTTCCTGCGTTTTACACAGGACGGCTTCAAAATTTTCTTCGTTTTCCTCCTACTGCAAAACTTTGTGGGCCTCGTGAAACGTCACAAAGCAACGTTTCGAAAATCCAATTCTAAAATCTGTATATGTCCCAAGTCTAGTCTCCATTTCTTGAAAAAAAAGGCCAAAATAAACGCCGTCAACAATCAATTACTTACTGCCTTTGAACCATTTTACATAACATTCGCAAAATATTTTTATTATACGAATACCTCGTCGCGGCTGCGGTGGTCTGTCGAACGGTGCACCCTGTTGCTGATCGAATTGAGATGGAGGTGGACGGCCGAAATCCAATGGTGCATCTTGCTGTAACAAACAACGACGACACTTTCCCTACCCACGTAGATGGCGAGCTTATATTGGTCGCACAAAGACTATATGAGAATCCATCCTCTATCTTTC
This sequence comes from Rhynchonema sp. JSB1_4, assembly GCA_030248065.1. Classification (NCBI taxonomy): domain Eukaryota; kingdom Metazoa; phylum Nematoda; class Chromadorea; order Monhysterida; family Xyalidae; genus Rhynchonema; species Rhynchonema sp. JSB1_4. Next base: position 11,339 of record JASAMV010002972.1, read on the forward strand.
CTGCATTGTCAAGGGAGTTTCTGACAATTTTTTCAAATTGCACCAGGTTTTGACAAGCAGTCATATTCTCTTTCTTTTTATTTTTTCCCACTTTATTTATCGGAAGTGATCCCCGTGTGTGTGTGGTATAGTCCGACAATAACTAACGCAGAATTTATGGCAGTCAAATTGCCTGATCCGTAAAGCGGAAAACGTGCGCGCTCGCTTCAGACATGAAAATTGGAATGGTTCGATTTGGGTTACGGTAGCAAGCAAAAAACCGCGAAAGAAAGAAAGAGAAAAAGAAGTGGCCAAAGCATGAATTTTTCTGCATAACGACACAGAAGAGGCAATCATTTTAAGTGACTGCCAGCCAAAAACTTAAAAAAAACTTTTTGAAGGCACCGAAGCGTTGAATAAGCCTAGTCTGAAGGTGAAAAACAAGAAAGAAAAGAAAAAGAAAAAATGTCTGCGAACTTCCGGTCTAAAACCGAGCAAGCTTATCACTGGATTTTCCGCTTTACCAATCAGGCAGTGTGTCTGCCATAAATTCTGCGTTAGCTGTTGCTGGACTATACGTATATCGATTTCACACAAAAAGCGTGCAATACGTAGCTACAGTAACCCGAATCCCGAACCATTTTTTGGTTGAAATTCAAGGTGAAACCTCTGGACACATGTGTCTCATTTTTGTTACTGATAAGAAACGAAGTGCTTGTCAAAACCTGGTTCAATTTGAAAAAAAATCGCTAAATATCCCCCTTTACAATGCATGGAAACTAGGGGGATGGATTCTCATGTGGTCATTGTGCGACCAATAGCACGTGCTATGCTTCAATACACGATATACACCACACACACCTGAAAATTCCCAAACGGCGGCGGAGCGCCGAATGGATGTGCGCCGAACTGCTGTTCGCCATGCCCGCGTCGTCTGGCCATCATTTCCTCGTCGCGTTTACGCAGCATCTCCATGCGTTCGCGTCGTTGGGCCTCCAACGCCTCCAGTTCTTGTTGGCGACGACGTAGCTCTGAAACACCGGGGTCTGATGCAAACAGGTTGGATGACTTATATCATGACCGGTATCTAAAACATGGTGATCGATCCGAACTGGTACGACCTTGACTTTGTCACGTGACTTTCATTTATTGCAAGCATTTCAAAGGCAACTGGTGTTGGTATTTTGACCAGTGTAAAAGAACGCTGGTCAAAATCAATACAGTCGTTATCTCGAAAATTATCGAGGTCATTTGATTGTACAATACCGGACTAATCATAATGTTTGACTCCGATCAGTGCGAATGTCGTTGAACTGAACACCTGTTTCATTGAAGTTAAATTCTTTTGAGGAAGTCATCTTTTATTGTACCTATGTGTCCTATTCTTACCTGTCGTTGATCGATGGGAATAAGTTACATAATGGACTAAACTGGTGATCTGAGTTGGTCTGTCTAGATGTAATCCAATCGGAAGCACGAATTGTGAAATAATCAATCACTGAGATCTGAACACCAGGTACACGCCTGACGAACCCAAAGCATCATCATCCAACTTGTGACAGGAGAACTTGGAATTGTAAACCCACAAGCGTTAGGCCGCTTTCACAATCATCCGGTTTCCGGAATTGGCTTCAAATCCGGTTTTCCTAAATGCTTTTTCCGGTTTCCGGAAGTTGCTTTCACAATCATCCGGTTTCCGGTTTCAGGTTTTCGCCCTAATTCAAACCCGTTTTCCGGCGACCGGAAACCGGAAAAAGCCATTTAGAGCCGGTTCTAATTTTTTATCCGGTTTTGCGTGCATGGTGGGTTCTGAACGTCATGGGATGGACAAGTTTACTTGTGTGATGACTTGTTCCTCGTGTCTGCACACAAGTAAATTATATGCTTATAATATTAATGAATATCACTGATGTACAGATGCATTCTAAGCGGTATTTTCAGAAGGTTCGCAACGTGGAGTAAATATATTGAATAAATAGAGCTGAGAAAAGCCAACAGCCACGCTTTCCGACCCAAAAGAGCTTTGAAGTTCAGGAACACACCGCGCATGTTCATGTGTTGATGCGTTGTTCATGCGATGAGTTGGTGTCATACCATACCATACTACTGTATATACATCATAACACAACCAAAGAATCTTTACTTCTGGATCTGGCACACTCGTTTGTTTCTATAAGGTGACCTAAAAGTAGTCTTTCCGGACACAAATTTTGTCTAAAACCAGGGCCATTGAGCATTTTACTGCACCGCACTAGCTTTCTGTTTCTGACAAACTGGATTTCGTATTAGCAGTCGTTCGATGTCGATCGACATTGACAGAAAGCCGGCGCAGATTACACTCTCTTTTTTGGTGAAGATCTGAAAAATTATTATTCATTTTGAAGCGTGGTATAGCTGACGAATGTTCTGAACGAACCACATTACCTAGCCGCAAGCTGTCACCACTGTTTAGTGGGTTCGTGACCACGACACGAGACAGTGCTTTAGTGCTCATACCCCACTTAGGCACCAGCAAAAAATATGGACACATTTGACCAAGGAACGTGCACCGTTGCACACAATATTCTTCTGGTCTTGCACATTCGTTTGGAGATACCACAATGGTATACATACTTTATCAGACTCAAATTTTCTCAGGAATCCAGTACCGTCAACATTTTACTGTATCTCACTTTTACTTTGTGAGAACATGGCTTATATTGAACGAACAGTCATCTGAACTGCGGTATGTGTATGATTCAATCCAAGAACAGAGTCTCAGTCTCACAAATCAGTTAACGGTATGCAAAGCGCTAAATTTCTGAGGATGCTTTCGGAAAGGTTAACGGGATGCAGACTGCTAATATCTCAGGATACTTTGGCAAAGGCGGATGGAATGCAAAGTCGTTTATCTGATGACCGGAATTCTAAACGTTGTACGGCCCCAACCCGGGCCGTAGGCACGGGTAATCGCCAAGTTATCACAATCACATCACCAAATCTATGAGTGATGCGCGCTGTTTTCTCTTAAAGTGCCTCTACAATTGAATGTTGACCGCGTTTGTTTGCAGCCATTTTTTTAGAAAATGAAGGCAAGGTATCAGAAACCCAGATTTAGGGAATGCATTTTCAACTTGTTGCTTTGTGATGTTTCACGGAGCCCACATATTTTCACAGGAGGAGAAAAACTGAAAAAAGTTTGAGGCGGGCCTGTGCAAGACACATGGTAATCCAATCAAAGATATTTCCAGCGTTTTATGCACAGACGTTTCTCTGTTAAACGAGATATAAAGCATTGTACGAAACGCCAGGTGTGACAAATGATAAACGAAACACTCCAAAAAATCAAGCCTTTTTGAAGCACCCTTTTACTGTTGTATAATTTTAGGCATCTGTGGTGAATGAAATAAGTTGTCAATTGCAAATAAAAATCGTCTAATTGTCCTGTGTTCAGGATGTGCTTTTCGTTTTCCAAAACCCTACACAGCTCACACAATGTTTACCACAACATGCGCAAGGCAGCCATGCCACAGCGCACACACACAACAAAGCTTGCCAGCTGAAACATTGCTGTGTTGTCGCTGTGACGGCCGTGTGTTGTAGTTGTGTGTGCGCTGTGGCATGGCTGCCTTGCGCATGTTGTGGTAAACATTGTGCGAGCTGTGTAGGGTTTTGAAAAACGAAAAGCACATCCTGAACACAGGACAATTAGACGATTTTTATTTGCAATTGACAACTTATTTCATTCACCACAGATGCCTAAAATTATACAGCAGTAAAAGGGTGCTTCAAAAAGGCTTGATTTTTCGGAGTGTTTCGTTTATCATTTGTCACACCTGGCGTTTCGTACAATGCTTTATATCTCGTTTAACAGAGAAACGTCTGTGTATAAAACGCTGAAAATATCTTTGATTGGATTACCTTGTGTCTTGCACAGGCCCGCCTCAAACTTTTTTCATTTTTGCTCCTCCTGTGAAAATATGTGGGCTCCGTGAAACGTCACAAAGCAACAAGTTGAAAATCCATTCCCTAAATCTGGGTTTCTGATACCTTGCCTTCATTTTCTAAAAAATGGCTGCAAACAAACGCGGTCAACGTTCAATTGTAGAGTCACTTTAAAGCAGGTATAACTGCATACTGTTTGGCATCATTTATCTGCTAAAATTGTTTTGCGGTCATCATCATCCAAACTGCACAACAGATGTAAACGCCAATTTTACAAACTACATAGTCCGTGTTTTTAGGAGCTTTTCTGTTTGGTTGGTTGGGCAATGAAAGTGTTTCAAATCTTGTATGCATGTATGTATACAGTAGCTAATTCTAGCTGTTGCTTTTGTTGATGCGGCTTTTTTCGTTCTGTCCGTGTGGTGTGAATTGTCTGGAATAACTATTTTGACACCTTTTCAGAAAAGTTCAAAATCCGCCGTGCATTTTCTCCGGAAAAATATATTTCACTAAAAAAACGGTTTACGTTTTTTTCACTTAAGTTGAAAAGTGCAACGGTCAAGTTTCCCCGAGTCAGAACAACATTATTCTCAAGATGGAGTATATTGGCATCTTGCTATACTGACAATACCACACCTCCGCATGAAGGCAACTTCGCCATAATCTTACCATGCTCAACACAGCGCTGACCCCACAATATAAACGCTCATAAAGCACATGACGTCAAATACAGAGAGAAAACTTTGAATGGTCAAAATAGATGCAGGTACACAATATGTGTATACATAAGGTGTTTGCCCCATCGATGTCTCAAGCCTATGTCGAGCAATCATTTGCCCTAAATTCGGCCGGCGGTCAAAATGCAGAGCTCCAAAAAACAGCAAAGTCTCCTTTTGTAACATGCACAGAGTGCGTTATGTCTGGCCACCAGCTGGACAATGAATTAGTTGATTTGGGTAATATAAAACTTGAGCAATCATAGTGAAACCGCGTCCAAGTCATCAAAACCGAAAACCGGATGATTGTGAAAGCACTTTCCGGCAGCCGGAAACCGGAAAATAAAAACCTGATTCCGGAAACCGGATTTTATTTTTTTGAGATTTTTATTCCGGAAACCGGAAACCGGATGATTGTGAAAGCGGCCTAAGGCTGATGTCAAAATGCTCAGCAAAACAACTGAGCTGGGCAAAGTGACAAACGCTCACGCGTTCATGTTCTCGCAAGCTTCAGGATGCTACAAGTCACCAAATGGATTTCAGATGTTGATTCCAAAAATGCAGCGGCAAAATAAAAGCTGCTGAACTGGATGCGAGGTTCAGATTGTTTGTATGTTCATGGGCTTTGAATGCAGCTAGGGAAATTAAGCTAGTTAATAACAGTTTTGCAACAACCGTATCGTTGGGAAACAACCTTGCTCTCAGCATTCAGAACTACGTCAGAACTTTGGATTGGCCAATGATAAAAGCCAAGAATAGAACTCGTTAAAATCCAACGTATTTGATCCTGGAGCTAAATAAGACTCGTCGGAAGACGAGATAATGGCTTCCACCAATGTTTTAAAGATCGACATTTGAAATCATTGGTGTTGACCACAAACTAGTACAAACCCAAGAGGCTTCAAGCGAGTTTTTGCTGTTGGAGGCCTTGCGGCACTGGCACAGAGACAGAAATACTTTGATCACTTTACTTGGCTCGTGACAATTATGGTCGCACGAGACCGGTTCGTTTGTGGCTCGCGCATATTTTCCCGCACAAACAGCTTTCAAAACATGTATCTTCGCGTGCACAAGTCCCATCCTGCTCGGTGTAACTACGGTTACCGCAGTTAAGAAAAAACGCGGTGTTGCACTGCATTTACGCTTACGCATGCAGAGTGCGATGCAATGCACTGAGCAAACAATGCAATGTGAAGTGCAACACACAATGTGCAAGTAGTGTACGCAGACATAACCACCTCTTTGATATTCACATATACTGTAGATGTAGCATACATATATACATAAAAACAATTTTGTTCGCTAAGACGTTTTCGCCTGGCCGGTTGTTCTTAACTACGGGAACCAACCAGGCACCGATCAGGCACGGACTTGTGCATGTAGAGAATTGTAGTTAGGATTATAGCAATACAATGCAGCTTTCTCATAATTAGCTGTTCAAAATCTTAAGTCCGTTGAGTTCAAGCAATGGATTGAATTCAAGTATTCAGTGGTCACTCAGTGAACAGCCGTGAGTATTTGATCAGATGGCACAGATGTTCGTTCGATCTTGAAACAGATCGGTTAATGAGTCTAGTGAAGTTCGATTGCGCATATCTTTGAGTTTACTTAACCATCCTGTGGGGCAGCCTTAACAGTTGCACATGAAATACCCCAACTCGCCCAGGCCCAATCTCAATATACTGGACTGCAAGCGATACTTGTCGCGTTAACCTTCAGAGTAACCCATAATGAAGTGGAAATTTCGCACTTTCAATCCCCTTTAAACTCTGCACACATTTAGACACTTGCATAGGCATCGGAAGAGTCACAGACACAGCATGCGCCAAGGAGATCCACGGGTTCGTCCAGGTCCAACCCAATCTTTGGCTGCACAGTACTAGCGGATCCAAGGGGCATACGGGTCACTTGCTCAAAGCATCCCCTGAAGAGGGCACCATTTGGGAGAGAAGAAAGAAAATGACCACTAAATCGCAAGATTTCCACTCTAATACACTTCAAAAATCGTGGCCTTTGCGCGTCTTATACATACACAAGCACTGGATAAAAATGACTTGCGATTTGGCCCATCCATTTCAGGGCCTAAAATGGGCTCTGCACGATCTGCTAAGGTTTGCGCTTAGTATACATACGCTTAAGCCCCGATGTTTCACTGTTTCGACTTTTAGTCTTTCCACTTCTAATTATCACTCAACATAAAAAAGAACATTAAAATTTCAAGTCGGTTATGCTCTGGAAACAGAATACGCATGAGCATCTACCAGGCACAGACATCCAGCAGATCGTGTCGACACCGTCTGAAGCCCCTGCTGCTCTCGTAAAAATCTGGCGGCCCACGGCAGCATTTGTTTTCGGAGGTTCCTCTTGAGGGGAATCACCTGGGGCATGCTGACTATTCAACCCCTGTGGTGGCTTTGGACTCTTCTGGTACCTCTACATTTATTTCTAAATGTGTAAAGATAAGACAGATAAGAACGCGTTTTTCTTTTAAGGTACCTGCGCGTTTATTTGACATCGCTATATAATTTGTCCTACACTATCAACATCCACACAGTAAAACAATCAGACCGACCAATGCGGTATGTAATCCTACCAGGCTGACATTACAGCTGGTTTGCCAATACACCATGATCGGTATTTTACCGCTTACGCAAGTCAATGTTCCACATCATCTCCCGGTTCATTTCCTTGCCATATTGTCTCAGTTCGTTCCTATTTGCTGAACGGATCAGATGGCAATAAACGTTGTTCGTCTCTCAGGTTCGCGTGTTGATAGTAACTGCCCATCATCCACTACTACACCCGATCACAACCAACTGACGCAACCATTGCACACGAGTTGACGTTATTCGGTGTTTGAACAAATGAGTTGAAAATGGTTCCTTGGAGTTCCAATCCGCGAACGTGATTTTCCAAAGAAAACCTTCAAGAGAGAAATTCGATTATTACGCCGTGAGGTATCAAGGTGACGACTTGTTCACGCTGCAAAATTCCGTATAATGAAAGACGAAACACTCATTCCAACCATAGATGTACAATTGCAGCTGATAAAACGGAGCTCGAATTCTTGATGATAAAGTCGGTGTTGTAAATTCTAATTTGCCTGTTCGAGATAAAAGGTCACGCACTCATTCGTTCACTCATATTTAAAGTATTCGTTTAGCTTTTGCTTTTGATGTATTGCACTGCAAATTACAATTGATGTTGTGTATTGCCTTGGGTTTGTCACGAAACGAAAACATAGACAACGGTGGGCAAACAGGCTAAAAATTATATTCGACACAATATCGGGATCCTATCTCAGGAAAACTAGAATGCAACCCTTAACTTCATTTCATTATAACGAGCCGGGAGCTGACCAGTAAGAGAAAAGCAACATTTTCTCAGTTCAAGCACCACGGGGATTACAGTTTGACGTCGTAAACCCCAAAATGCACTGGTTTCAGAAAAAGAAGATGACCAACGTCATATTAATCAACCTAACCGCGCATTCTCCTCGTCTGGGGCCAGTCAACAATGCGTTCAACACAGCAGAACTGATGTTCTCAAAGAACACCAGCAGTACAAAATTACCCCCAAAATATTATGTTGACGGAGCATTATCCGCGAACTGTGTATCAGCTCATGAGAGTGGATACCGGATTCAAACCTTCTCGCATCTGCTGTGCTTGGTAATCTTGGTAGGCCAAATCCATGTCAGCCTCGAGACGATCCCTAGCTTCACGGAACTCTTGCTCCAGCTGTTCGCGACGAACTTTTTCCATTTTGTACAGCTCATGCCAACGCCGGCCGAAATCCAGCTCAAAAGAGCCTTCTGGAGCAAATCGAGGCGGTCGCTCGCGCTCCCTGGAAGTTGGCCGCGTGTTTGGCATGGCAGGCAAAAATTAAACATCCACAAAACTTTTAAATGGCGCCCAATGGCGCCGTCAATGCACGTGAGCAGTCGAAACAAGGCAACATCGAAAACATCTGCCAAAAAACTAAAACAATCGTTGTATTGAAGCTCCTCAAACAAAACTTTAGACATCTTTCAAAAAACCTGTCCGTGACTTTGAAATCTTGTTTAAAACAAAGTCAGTTTGATCCCCTTCTAACTTATTATAAACTCACTTTTGTTTCGAACCCGTATTCGACAGCATACGTTCCATCAGCCCGTCGTCATCGTCTCGCTGTTCAAGTGGTTCAACATAAATTGGATGGGGAGAACTGTAAACATGAAACGATTATCCATCACACTTCGGACGCTGAAAAGCTCAAAAGAATTGAGAACAGAACGCACAGTGTCAGCAAGAACACATGTTCAGAAATGCGCCGAATTGCTTCAGCGGCGGAAATTTTTCGCTCGAACTCAATGATTCCTTCACCCGTCGGCCGACCCTTGTCGTCGACAATATGAACTGCGCGTTCGACGGTACCAAACATTGAAAACGCCTGGTTGTATGGGTTTACTGTTTATTAAGGGGTGCAATTATCCGGACACAGTTCAGCAATTTAGTGAATGGGACAACCTCTTCGAGTAATTCATTGGACACGTATGGACCCAGCTCCTTCACACGCAATGATGCACCGTGCACGGCATATTTAATGCGCAAAACTCGACCTTTCAACATGTACCCGTCAAGCTTTTCTTTGACGGTTTCGGCCTGAGCCCGAGTTTCCTGGAATTACATTTTATATTCAACGCAGATCCTTTGCATTGGATTTGTGAGCATAAATACAAAAGTATCGCGAGGCTGAAGTCATTATCATCAGCCAGCGTCAGTTCGTTGGAAATTGGGAAATTGAAGGCTTGGGATTATCCGGACTTGAGCAACATTCAAGGTCTGTGTGGTGCCAGGGGGATCCAATGAACTTTTCTGCCCGCACATTAATCTTTGTTGAAGTTCGTGTTCCAGCACGCAGCGCCTTCAGTCTCGCTACACGAATAGTTGATTAAACGGCACATATTCTTGATGCACTAGCTCTCACATGATCACGGAACCAATACATCTTCTCTCACATGATCACGGAACCAATACATCTTACTGTGGTATTGAGTGACAGCGTGTGGAGGAACAAACCAACGGGGAACACAATTGTGATCGTGTTCAACGTTTCCCAAAATCACCACTCATGAACTTCATGGATTTCAATGAAATTCAAAAAGGCACTGTTGAAAACGATAAGCTGTAAGTGAGCACATCCTAACGACTATTACTGGCGATCTTTTCTCTGAATTTACGAATTTCGCTGTCTGAAACACGCATCGGTAGTTATACATAGGAACAAATGTGTTTTTACGAAGACGAGCTTCAGCTTGCAACTGAGCGAAAGACAACCAGCACAGCTTTTAAGCCAGACAGCACAACTCTGAGTTTGGTGTTGTTTTGATGGTTCTGGTTACTGCATTCACGTTTTGCACGCTTTGCGCGTTTTGGCGCCATAATCATGGGTTTTGTAAAACAGCACACGATAACATCTTTCAGAGCGCTGAATTTACAACGTTACGTCCGAATAATAAAAGATGGTCAGCACGCAGGAAGTTGTCACCGTATGTTGCTCAACACAACTTACGCACACAAAGCATGCAAAACATGGTTGCATTAACACGAACTTTCCAAAACTGCGCCATCCTCAGTGTGATAGGGTATGGTCTGGGGCTGTAAAGCAGGCTGGTTTTACCTTTACCAACGTATAATTACAACATCTATCAGACATGCTTCCTAGATGCAGTTGTATGCGTGGTACTTCAACACAAACTGATTTCAAGCATTTATCACATGTCGTACAATACAGCACCAGATAACGTGGTTGATCACACACGATCACAGCTTGTTGGGTAACTTCGTCCATTCTTCACCGCTGATCGAGCATTTGTAAGCATCCTGGCGTGTGTCATTCGCTTGCTTTCTGCGACCAAGTCTTCATGAAGAGTTCTGTGTTGATTCCTGGAACCTTGAACAAGTTTATAGAAACAGATTGAAGTCGTTTGGGTTGGTTACGGACAAACATGTTTGAAAAGCCAATCAACGACAAATTTGGGGCCGTCCGAAATCGAATGGACATGGACATTGTGCACGTTTTACTATGCACGTGCACGTATTAAACACCAGTTCAAGTGTTGAATATGAATACGTTCACGTATTAAACACCAGTTCAAGTGTTGAATATGAATATGTTCGCAATAAATGTTGGTTTGCTCCTCCCCTCCATAAATATTTTAGTTGGTACAACCCAGACTGAAGTCCAGAGCACACAACGCAGCGCAAATGGAGTCACGTTTGGTGGCAATATGCTTGACACTACGAGTCGCATTTGAGCTGGGATAATTTTGGTAATACGTGGGAATTTCAGTGTCGATTCAGGGAATAAGTTATCACTGGACGTTGCTGGCTCCACCACAGACTGACGCCAGGCCGACATGACGCAGCCCCGACAACACTTTTGTAAAGGCGAGCATAAGCAGTCTTAGGTAAGTACTTTGAGTCGCTTGTTTATTCGTCATTGAAAGCGACATGATGGCGTACCGCAGCAGCCAAATTATAGCTTTTGTAAAAATAAAGCCGTTAAAAAGACGCTTGTGGATGTACTTCCGATAGAGCAGTTACATTCAAAACATGGTTTTGAAGCCTGGTTCAGCAAGCTACCACATTGTATTTTATAACTCACCATACGGATAAAACCAAATCCGCGAGACGACATGAAGCATTCGGCAACTGTGCCGTGCTGCGAGAACAGTTGGCGCAATTCGTCCTCTTTCACTTCCGGATGGATACTACCGACGAATAGCCGACTGCGACCGCACGACTTTTTTTTCTTTTCGCCCACGTCGGTCTCAGCTGCATGACTATCGCCACCGCGATTATTCTGTTGGTGTTGCTGCGAACGGGCAGGCGGTGGCTGGTGGGTTGGTGATGGCCTGACATTCGTTTCACCGATGATTTGAATATCCTCACCGCCCGCGTCACCGCCGCCGCCGTACGGCTGTTGCTGACCAGGACGAGAATCCGTCCGACCACCACCACGACCAGATCGCGAGTTGCTGCTGCAGAGAGAATGAAATTCCATGAACTAATATTTTTGGTGAATAAAGTCCCAATGTAGCATACCTAAACCTTACAAAACGACAACGAGTGAATACAATGTCACTTAAAGCGAATCCAATGTAACTGCTCAGCACATTCCCTTCGAGAACACATAGAACCAAACACAATCAGAATATAAATTTTTATTTTTCTATGTCCAACCATTCCATTTCCTTTTTAAATGTGACTACACGCATACTAAAAAATGGAAATGAAACGCAACATTTTCTGCGTAAAATTTGGCCAATCAGCGACCGACATTTAACGAGCACAGAAAATGTTTTGTCATTATGTCATACATAACTTGACTGCCAGGACAATGTTTAGTTTCACTTCCATTTTCCAGTATGTGTGTAGTCATGTCGGAAAATGGAAATAGAAAACTTGCACATTGAAAAAATGTGTGTCACTTCCATTTTCCAGTATGATTACACGCGCCTTTATTTTGTAATTGTGGTTACTGGTAGCTTTTGACCAACAGGATAAACGCATGTAAACGCAGTTCAAGACATTCCCCGACTCTTTAACCGTTGAACTGCTTGTCAGTCATAATGGAATAACTGGTAATTGCGATCGATTGTGGTTGATTATAAAATCATTTAAATGTCAATGATTGACTATATGAGGGGATTAGAAAGGGTTTCCCCGGGTGGCTTGCAACGCAGGAGTTTCGTCATTTTGCTGCACTGGTACCTGCGGCTGAAGCTGTTCAGACCCATTAATTCAGTTCACCTCTCCTGAAACACATTTTTGATTAAACATATCTCAAGACAGCTTATGTTGGGGAGTTATTACGGGAATCATCGGAGTAGAAAGTAAGCTCCCGCAGTCAAATATCACCAAGTTACACCAAGCTTCAATTAAAGGAAGATTTCTGCGAAACGGATAATTTATTTTGGACATATACTTCCTTGCACCAGTAGCTGTGCGGCTGCATGAACACTTGTGAAGCTCCCGTACCAACGTCTTTGTTCAGACACAAAACAAAAAAAACAAGTCCAGCTAAAAAAGCTGTTGATAAGCTCAATTGGGGGTCCCTGATTCTCTGGATCGACAAAGCTGAGAGCTCGATTCTTTGTCAGATTTTTTCTTGGTGGGATAAAAAAATCCGAACGTCATTTTGTGCATTCAATCGCGTTTGTTAACACCTGTTTCCACCGAAATCTTACAGCAGATCAATTTACCAGAAGAAACCGATTCTCTGAAATCCAGCGCAGTCCTTCACCCCAAAATCTATCACAGAATGTTGCTCAAAGCATACAACAATTGATCTTTTTGGAAAACAGGCAAATTCAGTGAAACCGCTTTTTCGCTGGTGGTGGACATGCTTTTAACTGCACATGATGAACGTTACATTTGTCATACATTCAACTACAATTCAGGTAGGTTCGCTCTTTCGGGGTTTTTTGAACATTCAGTAAATTTCAGTTACAACCCACTTTGTACTCAACATAGCTTAAACCAAGTGAGCTATACCGATGATGTCTAAGTTTCGATCACAGTGACACAGTTTTTCTAATGAGCAACATCCGGATCAGATTTTAGGCTGAAAGGTGGGCTTCAGAGGGTCGATTTCTTTCCACGATTGCTGTACCTTAAATTCTTTTATGATAGTGAACTTCCCGTTCAAAAACGCTATCTGTAACAATAGGTTTAGTGAATCGTAGCAATGAAGTTGTATTAGTTGTTCTGTCCGTTCAACAGTCCAGAAAATGAAAAATCCATGAACGATATTTCGTCGCCCTGCAAGAAAAATCGAACATTTTTGAAATCGACAAAGCATCTTATCACTGTGTGATTGTTTCTTTTATTCGTTATTTCAAGCTGACCAGAAGCTTACAAAGGGAAAGCAACAACTGTATCAAACGTTTTATTATAAACCAGACATAAAAATCATAAGGTTACAAAAAATTAAATACAAAACGCTTCCTGTTCTGTATGTATGCGTGCGTCTACGATTAGCAGCATGATTCTACTTTGTCTGTCTCATCAGTTCGGCAATCCTTAGTTCTGTTTGCCTGCCAGATTGGTTTGACGCAACGCATCTGTGGTCAACTCAACATCAGCAGAGCATGTCGCATAACTGGATATCTTGCTCGGAGTGGGTTTTGCAAATCTTCTTCGATGCAGCAACGTTGTGAAGGAGCGAAGTATGTTCACTTCATTGTTATGTACCACGGTTTCTTTTGCTGATGGACCTCACATCCCCGAAAGAAACCACATTCTTGTCAATTAAAATATTAAACACGACAAGAAAATGGCCATAAAAACACAATGCGCAAGTGCTGTGTCGGTAATAGTGACGACATGACGCAGCGTAATTGGTAAGTATGGGCAAGAGTAATTGCCATTGACTCTTGCCGATGCTTACTGTGTCCAACATCAATACAGCCGCTATCGCTAAAGCCCGTTCAAATCTGATATCGGATCCACGCACGCAGCGCGACGCGCCGCAGTGTACTTCATTCATAGATTGCACTCAGCATTCCAGTGATGTAGTTGGTCCGGGTGGTAGACCTAGATGGCTGGCCGGTTATTGGTCCAGCGGTCTGGGGGTATTGGTCCAGAGGTCAAAATTATGGCTACAAAAATGGTGAAAAATAATGCTAAACTAGCGGCAAAAATGGTAATTTTCTGCATACTATTTTAGACCATGAACAGACATGGTAGATATAGACACGTAGGGTTTGGGGTGGATTTTATCGGTACACATACATAGTGACTCAACAAGTATGGAAACCCTTTTGTGACGCTAGATCTCAGCCGTTGTTGTACAAGATAAAATAATGATAAGTTCTACATGACATTCTAAATAGGCTGTTTAGCTGTTGTGTTAAAATTTGGTGCGATCGGTGCTTTGACCAATGAGATAGGCAAGGTTTAGTGAAGGACGTCTGTGTGTGTTGTTGCGCAAAATCCCGGTGGTAATCCCAGCAAACGAGGTTGTCAGCCGTCGAATGACGATTGTGCACTGCAACCGGGTGCGTCGACACTCGACACAACAGTTTTGGTACTGACGTCCCGACAGCCAGTTTAGTTAACCACGCGTCCGGTTTGTTGATGGTAGAGGTAGAGAAGCGGCGAAGCCGATCTGCTCCTGCGATTCTTTTGCGCGCGTTTGCAATCAGAAAGATTTGGCGCTAATCTGCTTCAACGCTGCGCAGTTTACTCGGGAAAGCACATGAGAAGACCAAGGTTTAACGCAAAAAACTAGATCGCCTATGCTCTCGAATCAAGTACCAAAATAATAACCTCCATGTAAAAACGCGGCCGAGATCTGGACTCACAAAAGGGTTTCCGTACTTGTTGGGTCACCTTGCACACACTAGATAGCTGACCCATGTTTGGAGTACCGTGCCGCCGCCAACTACATCAATGGAATTCGAAGGCCAGACATAGCTGCTACTTGACAAAAGATGGAGAAGCGCACACGGAATCGACGGTCCTCTCACCGGGTTCCTCTGGGTATCACCAAAACTTGTATTCAGAATCAGAACCCGACCCGTAATCCCGACGCATGCAATGGCTTCATATCAAATAGGAATCCCGGTTGCTTACAACACTCTCCAGATATGGCAGACAGCCACAGCCAAGCAGTGCTTTGTTTCAGTATCAAGGAGTCAAGGAGTCGTGGAACCGGGATTTCTAAATGAAACCAACACACCTGTCACCTGTTTTGACTTTAGACAGGTTCCAATAGTTACAAAACACGCTCGAAAACAAATAGGGCCAGTGGTGTCGTTGAGCAATTGAAAAGAAACTTTAGTTAAAATTTGGGCCAATTTCCAACACATGGACATATCCCCAAAAGGATGCGAGAGTATGATAAAAGTTTGTTTGTGAACGGAGGAAATCAGTGTAGTTCCTGGGGGGGAGGGGGGTCCCCCCCTCGGGTACGCTATCTCCCCCGCAGGTGGTACACTATCCCCCTATCTCCCCCTCCGGGTACACTATCTCCCCCAATTTTTGCCTAAAATAGGCATTTTTAGGCCTAAAATGGGCATTTTTGTACCAAAAATGTGTGATTTTTAGGTCAATGTTCTCAAAAGTCGCCAAAATGCCCTTTTTATGAAGAATTTTTTTTAAAAAGGGGCAAAAATAGGTCAAATTTTCTACCTCAAAAAGTGACTTTTTCCCGAATTTGGGTCTTCCCCCCCCCTTCCCCCCCTCGGGGGTACACTATCTCCCCCTCCGAAAAAAACGGAGGGTCCGCTATCTCCCCCTCCGGACCAGGAACTACACTGGAGGAAATTATAAAGAAGAAAAATATTTTAATGTTAATGGAGATCTAACTAAGCCTACGTTTCGCTTGGTAATCGAGACCGTCGGCGTGACATTTGTGCCCCCAGCTCATCAGTCGTACAGCACAAACACCATGGAAAAACATATTCCATACTAGGGTGCTGTTCCAAAAATTTCGCATACCCGAGGGGGTTTCTGAGAAAGTGACCCTAAAGGTGTTCTAACAGTGCTAAAAATCGAAACAGCATTTTCTTGTGCAAGCAAACGATTTTTGACATTTTCAAGCAAAAAACGGTCAAGCCTAGTGCCTCTCGAGATCAGAAAGTCATTTCTTATGGGTGCTTGTTCCCAAAGTGAAAAATTTCCCAAACTCCACACCCCGGGCTGACTATCGTTGCCGAAGAACCGGTTCTTCATATTTTTTTAAGAAAACCCGGAAAAAACGGAAAACCGATGAAGTGAAGAAGCGTAGTGTGCAAGCACATGGAAAACCGAACCATGCATTTTGGACAGATGTGTTGTGTCTTACGGACGTTCACCGCGCATGTGTTTTATAATGGTTATCAGTGTTGGAGGTGGGGGGGGGGGGGGGTTTGGGGGGGGGGTAGCCCCCCCAGTACAGTAGGTATCCCCCCTCGCCTGGTACAGTAGGTATCCCCCCCGATGTTTGGCATGGTACAGTAGGTATCCCCCCCCCCGATTTTCACCCCGGTACAGTAGGTATCCCCCCCCCCGATTTTGCCTCAAAAGTGCCAATTTTTGACCAAAATGGCCAAAATTAGTGTAAAATCAGTGGTTTTTGCGTCAAATCACCCAAAATTCGCGCGAAATACTACGTTTTCACACGATTCCGTACATAATAAACACATTAAAAATTTTCACCCCAAAACCTAACCCCCCCCAACCCCCCTAGGTACATAACCCCCCCCAGGCCATCGGCTCTGGTACAGTAGGTATCCCCCCCTCTCCGAGCGCGGTACAGTAGGTATCCCCCCTCCAGAGTACCTCCAACACTGATGGTTATTACGTTGTGCTATGCCCAACCCAAGCAATCACGGCGTCCCATGTCGCCCCGGTTTCTTTCCGTTCTTTCGACATCCCAGGAAGGCGTGAAAAACGGTTTTTATCGTTTTTTATAAGAACCGACGGTTTTTTCACGCGGCAACTGCAATATATCATACCATGGGTAACCCACCCCCCCCACAACGACACCACTGAGTAGAACCGTTTTAAGACAAAGAACCCGAGCCAGACGTTGAGCACGATTTCGTGTCGCAGTCAGTTATTGTCACGCGTGTAGGTAGCACCGTTCTTCCTCTCCCAACAAACCATCCTCATAACGATCAAAACCAATCAAAATACAGCTGTGTACGTTGTCATCGATGGAATTAACGTGACGTCTTTGAATAATGGTAGCACAACAAATGATTCACGATAAAGGTGCTAGTTGCACACACCTAAGATATCGCAAAGACCAAATCAGGGACCGACCTTCCCCGCTCCGAGCGTCTGTCGTGCGATCGGTCATGTCCGCCGGGCCCAGCATCCCGATGCCCTCGATCGCGCTCGTCACGTCTACCACCTCGATATCGGTCGCCCATTGTAAATTACTGGCTTAATTTGGATGGGTTGTTTGCTGGACACACTTCACGCTGAATCAACTCCGCTTTTTTCAGTTAGTAACTGTGATCTGAATCTAAAATGGCAAAAACTTTTCTCATGGTTAGAAAAATCGTTTAAAAAGGCGCCAAAACAGGATAAAGCGAATTTTTTTAGGATTTAGTATACTGGCGGATGAAAAAAAACCGTTTTTTTAAGAAAAACCCGAAAAAACCGAAAACAAACCGGGTCCATCTGGGACGTGAAAAAAACCGAAAAAAACCTCAGCCGCCGGGAAACATCGGCCTTTTTTCACGAAATTTTCCAATTTTTGACAGAAGTTGGGAAATATTTTTGTTCAGACCAACTTTGGCCAAGCGCGGGCGATGTCAATGTGGCTTGTTTCAACTATTTTAGTCAAAATAAGCATCAAAAAGACACATAGGCACCACTGTAGTGTCTGTGCTAACATTACTAATGTGTCATTACTAATGGTTTGTGGTAAACCAGTAAACTTATTGTATTGTAACTTGTTCTTCTATACCAAGTAAGTAACTCAAGGGCGGGACACGCAACTAAGAACCCTAATATTTTCAAAAATATAAATTGTAATTTTGGTCACAATAAATTTATTTGATTCTTGAGCAAAAAGTGCTGCTTGAAGTTTCGCTCTATGAGCACAATAGCAAAGACAAACACAAAACTGAATCGACTCGCTTTTTTTTCGCCAACCCTGCAGTGGACTTTACGCACCTCAGATTCACGGAATCATGCATGAGTGGCCAGACCAAAGGCAAAAATTTTGTAGTCTGTTCCGCAGCCGGTATAATCGCCTGATCCGGTATCTCTCTCTCTGGTGCGGTATCTCCCTGAATTTTTCCAAAAATTCACCCCAAAGGTGCCCTTTTTTGCTCAAAAATGGCTAACAACGGTCAAAATCGACCACAAGTGCAAAAATTGGCGCGCTTCGCGCGATTTATGTACATTTTAACACAGTGTAGTGGCAGGCCCGTGTGTGGGAGGCAGTGGTGTCGTTAGGGGGGTTGGGGGTGGGGCTACCCCCTGGTATGGGGTTTGGGGAATCGGCCGGGGGGGATGGGAAATTTTTCACTTTTAGAACAAGCACCCCTAAGAAATGACTCAAATGACTTCTGACGCCGAAAAGTACCAAAATTGGCTATTTTCGCTTAAAAATGTCAAAAATCGCTTGCTGCCGCAAGAAAACTCTGTTTTAAGCACTTTTAGACCACTTTTTGGTACTTTTAGAAGACTTTTGGGGTCATTTTTTCAGAAACCCCCTGGGTATGGGAATTTTTTGAATTTTTGGAGAAACCCCCCTAGGGATCGGCGTCGGTGTCGGAAAAAAGTCGGTGTAGGTACCGACACTACTAATGTCGGTGTCGGTGTCGGTGTCGGTCCACAAAAGTGTCGGTTTTTTTCAGGTGTCGGTAGTGTCGGTCCCCAATTTTTCGGCAGCCAACTACTATTAAGGTGCGCGTATACTCGTTCCGAGGAACGCAAAACGTTCTGCGATGCAGTTCCGTGACGGAACGAAAGAACAGCGGAAACGCATTCTCGCTATTCCTCCTGTTCTTTCGTTCCTTCAGCATTTCCGTTGTTCCTTGCCTGTTCCTCGAGAAATCAATGTCAGAGAAAATAAATAGAAGAAGGGCATCCCCGCCCCGGATTTTTTAGGCTTGGTGATATGTGTTTTGGTGAGCATTTTCTGTGTCGCAATATCAACCAAAAAATTAAAAAAATTGTGCTCAACATGACAAACATTGAAACAGTTCAAGATCTCCTTTTGTGCGACGGCAGCACACATTTAGGGGGCCGGCATTTGTCAACGCAGAACAAAGCAGAAAATACCATCAGAATGCGTCGACAATGGTTGGGGAGCTGCTCTGCGTAAAATTCCCTTGTTTTCCCGACAAATTTCCTGCCAGATTTGAGCAAGATAATCGAGTAAAAATTTTTATGTGGACCAGTCGAATTGAAGCTGATTATCGGCTGTCACCTTACTGAATCAGGCATCACACACACACGTTATGACGTCAACGCAGCACACACACAAGCACACAACACCACAGCACAGCATCAACCAACACTCACTCAGACTGCTTGTGTTTATGTAAAGCACTAAGCAGAGGGATGCAGCTGACGTGATGGGCTAATGGTCTACGGCGTGGTCCAGTGGTCGCACGCGTTGCGCACGCAGAGGTTCAAATCTCGACTCATCACATGATGAGTACTTTTTGCTGGTTTTATTTATTTTTTCTATGTAAACTGACACGGTGATTTCAAAAATGGTGAATAGAATGCCACTAAAAGAACATAACTATTTGAATTCGCGCATTCAAAACGCTTGGATGTGATCGCACCATAATGCAGCCAGTTCACGGCTTCGTTGTGTAATCTGTGTAAATAACGCAAATTGTAAGTAAGTCAGAAATGCCAGGGGCACTTTTTGAAGTCAAAATTAGGTTATTTGAATGACAAAGGTTTGCTCACAATAACTGTTTCATTTACCACGGACATGGAAGACCGCCAAGTTAGTCGTCCTGAGAATGATCCGGGATGCTTTTTGTTGTCTCTCGACGAAAACCACGCTTATTTCACATCGCGGTGTCAAAAAAATAAAAGTTTTGGCCTCTCCAAACTCCAGTAACGCTGATTTCAACTGAACAACCTCGAGGAACAGCACAAAAAGTCAAAATGTTTTGACTTCGTTCTTTCTATTCCGCGGAACGTTTTTTTGTTCCTTCTCGATTGCGTCAGATCGTTCCGCGTGACGTGCGTATACTCGTTTCCGCTGTTCCTCGGGTGAAGTATACGCGGGTCACCGGAAATAATCGTTCCTTCACTGTTCTTTCTGTTCCGCGGAATGAGTATACGCGCACCTTTAGAAAAAAAATATATTTCGTACTGATTATGTTCTTTAGTTGTCCACAACATATAAAAAAGCGCCAAGCGCTGGTTTTGAACGACCAATTCCTCATACACGGTTCAGTTTCAATTCTGCAGCAGTGCAACACAACAAGAGAACAATTTTTTTGGAATCAGATTAAAGGAAAGACATGCGAACAGAATGAGAAATATCAATCACGAGTTATTTGCGAAGGACACCGATTCATCATTATTCTCCATCACATCAGATACACTCAATTGTACAAGTATTGACACGTGGGTAGCATACGCTGAGAGTGAGAGGCGGACAGAACCTGTTTGTTCCTGCGACAAAGAGACAGACCTATCCTATCATACAAAGTTCATAATTGTTTTTTGTTTTGGTATTTGATCCCTCTTTTTTCAGGTGAGAAGTACACCAACACACCGGTTTTTGTCCAAAAAGGCATTTTAGGTCTAAAAATAAGTTTTTAGGGCTAAAAAAGGCAAATTCGGTTTTACTGTCGGTGTCGGTCATTTTTTCACTGTCGGTGTCGGTGTCGGCGTGCTTTTTCGCCGGTGTCGGTACTTTCCAAAAAAGTGTCGGTGTCGGTGTCGGTGTCGGTCTACATGACCGACGCCGATCCCTAAACCCCCCCCCAGGGTGGTGGCAGGCCAATCGACCCAAGATACCCTAGGGGGGGAAGGTTTCGGAGTTAGAGTTACTCGAGATACCCCCCAGAGGCTACCCAAGATACCCCTATGGTCCGTCAAAAGGGAAAAAAGGCCGTTTTTTGCATGCAATTTTACTGCAAAATTGGCCTAAAATGGGTACTTATTGACATTTTTGCCGAAAAATTGGCCTAAATATAGACAAATTTAGGCATTTAGGCACTAAAATAGGCATTTTTAGGCATATAAAATGAGTGATTTTTAGGTCAATGTTGCCAAAAATAGCCAAAATACCCTTTTTCTTGAGAATTTTTTCCAAAAAGGGGCAAAAATG
Source organism: Rhynchonema sp. JSB1_4 (assembly GCA_030248065.1). Classification (NCBI taxonomy): domain Eukaryota; kingdom Metazoa; phylum Nematoda; class Chromadorea; order Monhysterida; family Xyalidae; genus Rhynchonema; species Rhynchonema sp. JSB1_4. Next base: position 32,755 of record JASAMV010002972.1, read on the forward strand.
AGCCAAATTTTCGACCTCAAAAAATGACTTTTCTCCACATTTGGGTCCCCCCCTGGTACTGGTTTGGATTTTGAGGGGGGTCTGGTAATTTTTGCCGAGGGTGCCGGAATTTACCCTCGGCAAATCCAAAATGACCCTCGGCCCGGCCGAGGGTGCCGAGGGTGGTTGTACAGGTCTGGGCCTGGGCACAATACCACTTTTGACACCCAATACCAATACCGGCCCTGTACCAATACCCAATACCTATACCAAATTGGGGACCCAATACCAATACCCAATACCAATACCGGGCGAGACCCAATACCAATACCAATACCCAATACCAAATCAATACTACTGAAGTGCCTGGTATTGGGTTTGGTATTGGGCTGGTATTGGTATTGAGTATTGGGTTGGTATTGGGTATTGGTCTTAGTATTGGTTTGGTATTGGGTTTTTGATCTGGTATTGGGTTGGTATTGGGTTTGGTATTGGTTTGGTATTGGGTTTTGAGTCAGGTATTGGGTTTGGTATTGGGTTTTTCTGGGTTAGTATTGGGTATTGGTTTTGACCCAATACCTGGGCAAACCCAATACCAATACCCAATACCAACCAATACCAGGCCAGCTTCAATAGCAATACCCAATACCCAATACCAGAATTAGACCCAATACCAATACCAAACACTGGTATTGGTATTGGGTGGTATTGCTATTGGGTATTGGGTATTGTGCCCACCCATATTCTGCAGAAAATTTTCGAATTTTTTCCAGCTTTTTGGACTTTTCAGTTTTCGGCCCTTGAAAATTGGCTGACCGGGCCGGGCCGACCTCAAGCCAAAACGGGCCGGGCCGGGCCGGACTTTTCGCCGACCGGGCCGGGCCGGGCCGACTTTACCCGGCCCGTTTCCGATCTCTGGCATAGTCAGTGGCGGGGGGGGGGGGGGGTGGGGGCAGAGGTCGCAATCGGGCCGGCCCGACCTCGGGCCGGGCCGGGCCGGGCCGCGATTTTGGGCTTTTGGCTCGGGCCGGGCCGGGCCGGAGATTTGGAGGGTCGGGCCGGGCCGGGCACCCCGGCCCGAAGCTTCTGAAGTGACTTATTTTACTGAAAAAGTAGGGTTTTTTGTCCAAAAATACTAAAATTTCGGACGGATTCAGCAAGTAAGTGATCAGTATTGTCCAGTCGTGTGGCTACCCAGGCGTGCAATCAACCTAGGTACTGTACCACCAGAAAGGCCTGAAATCAACCTACCTACTGTACCGACCGGCCGAGCTAGGGGGGGAACAAAATTTTTTATGTCCAAGTTTAGATGAAAATGTACTCTAGAACCCTCAAAATTTTTCGATTATTTGGAATGAAAAATATGGATTTTATACCATTTTGAGCCAAAAATAGCAACCTAGAACCTACTGTACCAGCCGGGGGGCGGCGACCTACCTACTGTGCCAGGATGGCGCGTCATCTACATACCTACTGTACCTAGGGGGGACCCCCAGCCACACCATTGGTATTGTCTATCTGGCGACTTTTTCATGGAAAACAATGAAATTTCAACAAAAACATTGATTCAAAAATCGCAAAAATTATGACAAAAATTGGGTTAAAATCTGAGCCAAAAATTCGGGCCGGGCCGGGCCGGGCCGGAGATTTGGGGGTTCGGGCCGGGCCGGGCCGGGCCGGGCCGGAGATTTGGGGGTACGGGTCGGGCCGGGCCGGGCCGGAGATTTGGGGGCTCGGGCCGGGCCGGGCCGGCCAAACCCGGCCCGATTGCGACCTCTGCTTGGGGGGTTACCCCCTCTCAGTACTTACCTACCACAAAACCCGAGGGGGTTGGGGGGTTGAGTACTTACCTCTCACAACTCCAAATCATACCTCTCACAAGCAATTTTATACATTTTTGAGGCAAAAATCGGTGTTTTTCGACCTTATTTTCCCAAAAATCGCGCGCTCCGCGCGCAAACCACCCATAATACCTATTTCTAGGCGATTTTCGGCGAAAATTTTGAAAAAGTATTTATTTTACCTCAATTTTTGGCCAAAATTGTATCACAAAAACGGTGTTTTTTCGCCTTTTTGGGTGACCAAAATCATACCTCTCACGCTTCCGGTCCCAACCCCGCATCATACTCAGTGATGTGGTTGGGGGGGGTATGGGGGGGGTATTACCCCCCCCAACTGCTAGGTAGCTTTCTTGCTCCGAAACCCATACCCCCCCCAAACTGGCTAGCTAGCTTTCTTGCTCCGGTCATCAAGTAAGAAAAGTGTTGATTTTAGTGCCAAAATGACCATTTTATGGGCCAAAATGGTCAAATTCGTTCAAATTTTCTCACACGTGCACAAAAATACGCATTTTAAGGCTTATTTTAGCATAATTTCGACCAAATTTTATACCCCTGTTTTTGACTTCTGGACCAATACCCCCCCCAAATCGGGGTACCCGGCTAGCTAGCTAGCTTTCTTGTGCCGGACCCCTCCAGCTAGCTAGCTTTCTTGCTCGGACCAACTACATCACTGATCATACTTACCGTAAAAACCTAAATAGAAGGGGGGCTCTATTAACTCACTGACCCCATTTTGGGGGGGGCTCTATTACGGGGGGGCTCTATTCCGGGGGGGCCTCTATTAATTCACTGACCCGAACCTGAAAAAATTGTTCCCAAAAATATCCCCAAAAACCCCTAAAAAGGGGTGTGAAAGGATGTTGTTTTCGCTTGTAATCGCATTTATTCGTGTCTATTGGTCAATAAGAGGCGTATTATGTGCTCTGAACGAACAACGAACGTGCATAAATGTACCTGAGCACCACTATCAAGCAGTGCTGTGATTGGGGGGTGGGGGTGGGGGGGTCCCCCCCAATGGTACCCGACCCGCCCCGGCCTGGTACGCTACCCCCCTACCCGCCCCGCTCTGGTACCCTACCCCCCTACCCGCCCCGCCCTGGTACCCTACCCGCCCCGATTTTTACCCCCAAAATGCCCATTTTTCGGTTTCGTTTCTTTTTTATCATATTTTCGAAAGTCCTAGTCTGTGTTTAGGCTTTTGCGAGAGCGTCAAAATAAAAAGTTGAGTTGAGTATAAATTGAACCCCCCCAGGCCCAAATGACCACAGTGAAAAAATAGACCCCCCGGGTTCTACCCAGTGTAGTTCCTGGTCCGGCGCGGCGGTTAGTGTACCTACCCCTTTTTTCCGTGCGGCGGTTAGTGTACCTCCCTGCAGTGTAGTTCCTGGTCCGGAGGGGGAACAGACGTACCCTCCACTATTTTCGGAGGGGGAACAGACGTACCTACCTGGGGGGGGAAGGGGGGGGGGAAGTCCCAATTTGGGGGGGGGGACGGAAAAAAGTCATTTTTTGAGGTCGAAAAATTGGACTATTTTTGCCTTCTTTTGCGAAAAATCCCCTATAAAAAGGGTATTTTGGCGTTTTTTTGGAGGTTTCACCTAAAGTTTACCTATTTTTGGCCTAAAATGCCTATTTTAGGCCTAAATTTGCCCATTTTAGGAAAAAATTGGGGGAGCAGACGTACCCGGAGGGGGAACAGTGGGGCAGGCGTACCTCGGAGGGGGAACAGACGTACCCGAGGGGGGGTCCCCCCCCTCCCCCCCCCAGGAACTACACTGCCTCCCTGGGGGGGAAGGGGGGGGGAAGACCCAAATTCACGAAAAAGTCACTTTTTGAGGTAGAAAATTTGACCGATTTTTGGCCCTTTTTGAAAAAAATTCTCTATAAAAAGGGTATTCTGGCGACTTTTGACAACATCGACCTAAAAATCACCCATTTTAGGCCTAAAAATGTCCATTTTAGGCCTAAAAATGCATATTTTGGGCAAAAATTGAGGCGGTTACCGTATTGTCGGAAATAGAACCCCCCATTAATTGACCCCCCCCCCATTAATTGAACCCCCCCTAAATGGCTCGAAATCAAAAATAGAACCCCCCCATTAATTGACCCCCCCATTAATAGAACCCCACCCCCAACGTTCACCGTACCACAGATTAGTGGTATGGTAAGGCTGTGTTGTTGTGTCAAACGTTGTTTAAGCTTGCGTACACAACAGAAAGCAGCTTTCTAAGCATAATTGCCGCTGTTGAAGTTAGAAAATACCGAAATCAAGCCATTTTTATGGGCATTATTAACAATGATTTTTTTCGTCGGGGGTCCAAATGAAAAATATAACCCCCCCAATAATTGACCCCCCCCATAAATTGAACCCCCCAAAATGACCCCAGTGAAAAAATAGACCCCCCGGGTTCTATTTCCGACAATACGGTAGTGTACCTGGCGCGGCGGTTAGTGTACTAGTGTACCTTGGTCGCGGCGGTTAGTGTACCTTAGGGGGGGACCCCCCCCTCCCCCCCCCCCAGGAACTACACTGGTTCTACCGTAAAAACCTAAATACAAGGGGGGGCTCTATTAATTCACTGACCCCATTTTCAAAAAATTATTTTCGTTTCTCAGCGAGAGCGTTCCAAATCCGGTGTTATTTTCGATCGATATTCCGAGGGGGGCTCTATTCCGGGGGGGGGGCTCTATTTAGGTTTTTACGGTATTTCCGAGTATTCCGACAATACGGTATTTAGGTTTTTACGGTACCTCCCACACATGGGCCTGCCATACGCTGGTGGGACTCAAATGGACCCGGTTCACAGAAACCGAATCACAAAAACACAAACATGCGTCCCCAAGAAAATTTTGCAAATTTTGGCTTTTTTGACCTTTTTTTTCCTTTTTTGACCCCAAAATCGGGATTAAAATCGGGCCGGGCCGAACTTGGGCTCGGGCCAAGCCGCGCCGCGATTTTGGACTTTCAAATCGGGCCGGGCCGGAGTTTTGGTCAGTCAGGCCAGGCCGGGCCACAGGTTACCCAGCCCGATCCTAATCTCTGAAATAAATTGTTGCCGTAACGTAAATAAAATTAATTTGTTAAATTTTGACAGTTGATTCTTTTTTATTAATTTTTTTCGGGCCGATTTGGCGGCCGATTTTGCAGTATGATAACCCGTCTGCTCTCTCTTTCATGCTCTCTGCTCTGCTGTTTCGTGTGTGTCCACCGAACAGCGGTCGCAATTAGCGTCGGTAACCTTTCTTATGATGTGCAGAAATAGCATACTTTTACAACTGGTGCGTATTTTTATGCTCCAAACGTCAGCTTTTTCAATTGATTGATTTGATGGACTAATTCCAGGCAAGCACAAACGTTCGCGATTTTTGCAATTGCCACTGAGCATTTACTTTAGTGCAAACCTAAGATCAAACCGTGCCGGGAAGACTGATTATAAATAAAACGGATAAAGCTGATAAACCTGATAAACCCGACTCCCTTGCGCTGGGGGGAAGACTGATTACAAATAACCCGGATAAAGCTGATAAACCTGATAAAGCTGATAAACCCGACTCAGCTGCGCTGGGGGGAAGACTGATTATAAATAACCCGGATAAAGCTGATAAACCTGATAAACCCGACTCAGCTGCGCTGGTTGGAAGACTGATTATAAATAACCCGGATAAAGCTGATAAACCTGATAAACCCGACTCAGCTGCGCTGGGGGGAAGACTGATTACAGATTGAAAAATAAAACGGATAAACCCGAATCGGTTGTGGGACAGTTCGTTCCCAGTGATCTGGTCCGGATGCAACTGTTTTGGAGTTGGAACGACAGCGCGTAATGTTTCACGTCAGTGATTGCCTCGCTGTTTTGCAGGCCTGAGATGTTTCATTTGACTCAGGCTGGACGGAGCCTAAGCCTAAGCTGTAGCCAAGTCAAGTGAAACATCACAGACACTACAAACTTGAGATAGTCAATGACGTGAAACATTAGTGCCCAACTGCTATTTACTGCTGCATTCAATTGGGACCAGACCCCAACACCAGCTCGTGCTTCAAGCCACACCGGCCATACGCCCGTTCCGCGTAATTCAGTCAGCGTAATCAGTCTTCCCCCCAGCTGCCCAACCCAGGAAGGCTGATTATATGCATGCTACAGCATGCGTAATCAGCCTTCCTGAGATTGGGCCTTGGGGGGAAGGCTGATTATGGCTTCGTTTAATTTGTAATCAGTCTTCCCCCCAGAGCCTCTGCAGGGTGTACTGATTACAATGGTAATCAGTCTTCCATCAACCGATCAAACATAAGGAATGATCGCCAATTGATGACCAAATTGAGAGCACTGAAACTAACCAACCAGACAAAGGTCAATATATATATCAATCATAAAATTCAAATTCAAATTTTATTTGTACGCTCGCGCAAAGACCTTCACAAGATCCGGAAAACTCATAAAAATATGAACATAACATATGAACATATAAAAAACACAAAATGATAAACATGAACAAACAAACGACCACAAATGTGCCAGAGAAATTCAAAGCAAACGAACACACCGCAACGGCAACATAAGGGATGAATGACAAAGACAAGCTGTTAGGAAGAACAATAAAAAACATCAATAGAACAAGAACAAAACCTATGCTTATTGACGATGGTGACGATATGGCAAACCATAATCATCAGTTTTTTTGGCTTTCGGTCTTGTCTGATAAATATCGAAATACCAGCCATCGTAAATGAAGCGACATCGATTAGAAAGATCTGAAAAATTTTGAGCGATATCAACATTGGTGATCGGATCCGATCGGTCAAGTCTTCTGCATTTGTCACGCGACCTTTTTGAACTAGAAATGTTAAGAAATTTAGTGACGCCACTAATTTTGACCAGTGTGAAAGATGTTCCCCGACCGAAAGTGAATAACTTTTAAGCTGGACGAAATTAGTGGCTCCAATTTCTTAATATTCAATTGCAAAAATTACGCGTGACCAAGACAAGTCACATCTGATCCGATCCGATCACCAAGTTTGATATCGCTCCATAGTTTAGTTATTATACCTGAAACTAATGGTTCGCAAATATGTGAAGGTTTGAGAAATTTGATAAAAATTATTGCAGTTCAAACCGACCATCAGGCACGAGCCAACCGACGGTCTTTCCCATTGCCGGCCCATCCCTAACGGCCGTTAGACCCCACTTGCCTGAAATTGCAAGGTCAATATTGTGCGTGCTTCATACCCACATACTTTCAATTTAGTTCTCACCATTTATTTGTGCTTTCGTTGGTATTACGACTATTCCATGTGCAATATTTAGACCTCGGAAATTATAAAAAAATTTTATATGTGTGAAAATCGCACCTCCAAGTTGATCCTCCAATTCAAACTTGTATTGTTGAAGAATTTCGACAATTGTCACTGGGAACTTGGACAATCGACCAACAGTATCCTCGGCCAGCACTCGCACGCGGGGATCGCATGGAATCACTGCAATAAATATCAGACTTGGTACAGTCTCCCCCCAATTTGTCGTGCGTAACACGATCGGGATTTGAGACCTTCAGACTTTTCGATCACAATATGGAATATTGTATGGAGCGCTAATTAAGAGGTTTTCAGCACGTTGTCAAGAATAGTATAATTGAGCCCTATTTAAAAAGCAACCTCAATTTTACCGTTTCGTTGCCCGTTTGTCGGTGGAATTAAGCCGGATATTAAAACGTAAGTTATCAGGGCCACAAATGTCATCGTCGCTTCCTGGTAATTCAATCCTTGAGGCATTTTTGCTTCAGCTGTTAAACCGACTGCCAATGTTTGTTTGAAGATGGAGTTTCACGGTTCGGCCTTTGCACAGAATGAAGTCATTCGCAAATTGGTTTTCAGTTTTTTACCCTCAGGCTTGACTTGGTGATAGTTTTGGACCAGTTTGGAAAACACATTGTGAGTATTGGATGCGTGCGCTTGTTTTTTCATGCTCATGCATAACTTTCATTTGAAGTTCACATGCATCCATTTGAAGTGCTTCACCATAATTTTCATAGGTTGGCAAGTATTCAGGCCGCCTTTTGATCGAACCATCACATTCATGAGGTCATAATTGTGTCTTTTTATCACCATCTGTGCATGTGCACCTTTGCTTGCTTACCACCTGGTGTATAAATATGCATCAAGCACACAACCTTTTGTTGACAACTCATATTCATACTGCGTGTGATTGTCCAGCGCAGTTAAGCTGGTCCAAGCTAAACAAGGGGCGTTTGTTCTCCAGCCGTCGTATCAATGGAACCGAAACATTGGAATCATACATGATTAATCAACTGCTGTGAATGATAAATTCATTTTCATCTGGGCGCAGCGCATACCACGACTCAAACATAAAAATATTGTGCGGGAACCAAACTAAGGTTCACTAACGTTTTGTTTTCTTGCACTGAAGCTGCAGGAAAGTGTACCTGTCAGAGCGGACCAATGTCCAGAGACCAAGTAGTCCATCATTTCGTGACAGCGCGACAAGCACGTAGTCTGTTCTCCATGCCATATGACCAGGGCTGGATTAAGAAAATTTTTATTATCGAACTTTTTAAAAAAAACTTTTTAGATTTTTTGTCAAAAACCACTTTTTTATTCCGAACTACCAAAAAAATTGGTTTCTTGAAGAACGAAACATTGCTCAAATCATGTTAGTTAGGTATATGTTTTGAGCGACACAAAAGAGAACTTTTCCACTGACTTGCATGTTTGCGTCGAACAGCTGCGATCTGATCCCCTTGGTCATGACTTTGAGAACCTCAAAGGTAACTCTGTGGGTGTATACATATGACAAAGAATGTAAAATTTTTTACTTTTTTATAACCTAACCCTGCATATGACAGCAGGCTCATACCGTTCACAAGGGTCACGCAATAATTAAGTCGGAGTCCCAGAAAACCGATTGTTATATCAGTTCTTATATCTGACCTTCGCATTGCCCTTTGATCGAATTCCCGATGGGCCATCGAAATATCACGTTTGATGTGAATAAAGCAGGCCCAGTTTGCTGTTGTATCAGACCCGTTCTTTTTGTCTATGATCACACAAGATCTGTTTTTTTAAATTTATCCTGCCATCTTGAAATTCCAGATTTCCTTTCGATAAAATTCGCGGCTACATACTGCATATCGAGTCTCGATATACACCTTAATTCATCGAAACCATGTCCCGTCACACCACAACCCTGATTATGCTCTTTGTCGTCGGTGCATGCGTGCTGCAGGCCACGGCTGCCGGGCGATTGGATATGTTGCAGAAATTGGGGTTTGGAAAGCGAGGTTGGCGCTATGGACTTTTCGAACTGCCCACCTGATCGGCCGGTATTGAAGCTGATGGTCGGATCGAAGAAAGTTACGACCATGATCACGAAATTTGACACGGGGCTATGCTTTGACAAATACCCAAACCTATACTCTGGCAATTCTTTTGGGAGAAACTTTTCAACCGCGTTGCCTGACCCGCAAAGCGCATTATGTGTGCACCGGCTGCAGAAGTCACGTGACCGCTATGGCCAGTGCACGCATCACGCGCTTCACGGATCAGGCAACGCGTTTGAAAAGTTTCTCCCAAAAGAATTGTCAGAGTATACACACATAGGTAAGTACTATGCAACCAGACCTATCCTATTTCAATACGGACGTGCGTCGAATGCATTCACGGTCATTGAGTCGGATTCAGGCCGGTAATCAAACTTGCTGGTTGGACCGGATCTGCCCTGGTCACGTGACATTTTTGAAGAACCTCACCTCACTTGGTGCCACTAATTTCGACGGATGTAAAACTTTTGGCTGCATCAGTAAATGACACTGCCACTGCTCTTGGGCACACTCTATGAATTTGAGACCTTTTACAGGTTTCGTTTAGGCTTAGGCCGTCACGTGACCGAGTCAGATGCGATCACCTAGTATGATACCGCTTACGATGAAACATCACCTCGCCATTTGCAGGCGGCATTCTGAGCGCGATGTTACGCAACAAGGCCCATTTTGGTCGTATGATGCAAGAAATGTATGGAGAGCCATTCAACGAAAAACGGGCATTCGATGAACCCATAGACATCGAAGTGGTTCCAGTCTCACCAGCCCGGTATAATAGTCGTGTGATACTGCGACGTTATCTGTATGGTAGATGATTACATTGGTAGATGTTTCGTGCGGTGCGTGCATTCAGAACTGCTGTCATGGGCGGAATCCAAATCTGTCTTGTTAGATGACTATTCACATACTGTATTTCAGTTCACATTCATCTTTGTATTATTTATCACTCAACAAGCAAAGATATCACAAAAAATACACAACAAAAACAAACATTCAACACTAATTTGCATAACTGAGCAAAGTACCGGGACAATTACTTTGGGCACTGTTAATTTCACTTTAAAAAATAACTAAAAGCTGTACCTAGCTTTGTTGGCAATTATCAGGTGCCGACTTAGTGTTATTGTAACTCTGGTGTTGCACAGACTTTTGTAGCACCCAATAACTGCTCAAAAACCGCTGAAGCAGTAAGAAAAAGTTTGAAAAGCCGACAACACCAGTTTTTTTCACAAAAAGTCTAGAATCCAATAAAAAACGCTATAACGATAACCACAACCGAGACAAACAATATAACACCAACACACGCAGCATTTTACCAGTCCTTTTTATTTTTTCTCAATCAATAACCTTTCTCAATTTATTTGTTTGTGTATGTCGCTCATAACTTTTCACAATTTCATAGTGTTTTTGGTATTTGTGTTTCAAAATCATTTTCTTTCAAGTTTCCCTCAATCACTTTGCTTTACCTCACAGGCATCATAATCGAGCAGCAACAGTTCAACTGAATTGCTTTAGTCTCCATTACGACACCAACGATCATATCCAACCAATCACATTTTTGTATTTTGTCACGTGCAGCAGTCGGATATATAGTTGGTCCCATTTTTAGACCTTCCACAATTAATTCTATCCATCAGCTGCACCATATAACTTTTCCATTCAATGAACCATATTCACAAATCTCAGAATTCGATTGTATGGCAGCGCTGCCTGTTCCAACGGATAAATGCACGTATTCTCGTGTGCAGAGCGTCAAATACAACACGCAACGCTGCCTGATTATGTCACCAATATGCACCTTTGTGAATATGCCCCACCCAATCCAATCTATCAGCCCAATCCAGCCAATCACATTGCCATTACGACATAGACGTTCTGTTGGTCGGTATCGACCATGATCAAGTCATCGGCCGATTTCATGTACGGAATCAGTTGGTCGAATGCACGCACGTTGATCGCACCGCACAAATACCTGCAACAGAAACAGTCTTTTTCTGATGGGTGGGTGCTATCACTCCGTTCTTTTACACAAGGACGGCTAATAATCACTAAGCTCGAAATCATGAACTGTGTGGTCTTTCGTCTCGACGGGTGATACACCAGGCATCGCACCACAGATGCGCGCATGAAACCAAAAGAAGTTGGTTTCATGCTGTTCTACGAAATGGGGCAGGCTCAAAGTGTTTCAAAAAGCACTGACACAGTTACCTAATCAGTCATTTTTCGATAGTGATTCAGCCAGATTTTGGCCCACGCAGCTGTTTGCAACCCAAGTCAACAACTAACTCGATGTAGATGTGCGCGAGTGGGAGCACATAGTATCCACCCAGATGTTGTCCGTGTTGCACAGCCAGTGCGCGCACATAGGCATGCAGATGGTCGGGTGATCGAATGTCGAACGGACTCATGGGCTCCCAACGATCCTTGCAGCCACGCGAACGTGCATCACGCGCCAGCTGTATGTGTAAACGACAATTTTTTGTTCATACTCAGGTTGAAATCAGACCTCAACGAGTTGCGAAAATAATATACACTTGTCATTTTGGCTCCCTGAAAAAATCGGGTTTCTGCAATTTTTTCCAGGGAAAGGAGGGCTTCTGTCATTTTTTTGGAAAAAATAGGGGGTTCTAGTTCTTTTTTGCGCAAAAATAGGTTCTCTATTGCTTTCATGCAGATTTGAAGCTTCTGTCATTTATTTATTAGCAAAATAACGGGTTTTCGAGCTTAGGCCCTGCATAGAACCTAGTCTCACATATTTTTCATCGCTCTCAGCGGCAAGAAAATAAATGTGGCTCATGCCGTGGCAGATTTCATTGTGCTAATGCCAACCTGTGCGAGACAGATGTGATCATCGATGATAGCGAGTTGTTTCGGATGGCAAATGACGACGTATCGCATGAATCCAATTGGCCAATCAGCGTACAGATAACGCACCGACAGCGCGGACGCATCGACCAATGAACGCACGCCATCCGAACTCAACGACAGCGCACCGCTGCTGGTCGATAGAAGCGAGTAGAGTTGACTGAAAATGGGAAGAGCGCAAAATCTAGCAAGGTTGCATTGTGGCTAACGTGACACAAATTGTGGAACATTTAGCGCGTTAAAAAGCGCGCGAATTCCCGGCGGTTCCGTTCCAAACACCCCGAATGAACCAACGCAGCAAATTTCGACACGTCCTGATTGTGTATGCGCACGGATTTCAGCGTCGGAATGGGTGTTGGTGTTTGATTGATGTTTGATGGCACTGGCACTGATCCAATCGTGCTCGGTTGCTCGTTGTTGTTGGCGCTTATTGCTGAAACATGACGTTGATTAGACACTGAGAGAAGAAAGAATATCGCAACAACCGTGACAAACTCTGCTCAACGTCGCTGTTGTTGTTGTGCGCGAGCGACGATTGTGCTTGATATTGCTGTTGGTCGTTGTTGTTTCGTGTTTGTTGTTTGTGGTTGTCGTCGTCATCGTCAACGTACGCACTCGTGTGCACGTGCGCCTGCAGGTGTTGCATGGTAACTTTGTGAATAAAGTAGCCCGATTTCGGAGGTGTCAGATAGCGAAACATTCACGTGGCTGCTGATTTGGGAAGTGTTACACGTTGTGGAATACAACGTGGCGCATGAGGATTTTCTCTTTGTTTTGTAAGCACACCACCTCCGAAATTGGGCTCGTGTTGGCGTAGTTTGCCTTTACGTGGCTACAGTGCCATGTTCTGTACAAATGCTTGTTCGAGCTCTAACCTGCAGTCTGCGTCCCTTGAGCACGTAGTTGTTGAGTCGATTTTGCGCGTTCACAGCGTCCGCTCGATGGTAGAATGAAACGGTGCTGAACAAATATCGGATTATGAGACACAAAATCAATTTAAATGATAACAAAAACGCAAGCACTAACGCGCGACGTTGCGGTTTGCTGCATCTGATGAAGAGCACGGCTGTGGGACGAGTGAACGATTCGATTAGCGTCTTCAACTCTTGTTCGCTAACGCCGTCCGTCGGCAGATTCGATACCGACAATTGTGTGCGACGCAGACGTTCGGCGTTCAGAAACTGACAAATGTAAATAATTTAGCGAATAAATCAGAGGTCGCAATCGGGCCGGGTTTGGCTTGGCCGGCCCGGCCCGACCCGTACCCCGAAATCTCCGGCCCGGCCCGAATTTTTGGCTCAGATTTTAACCCAATTTTTGTCATAATTTTTGCAATTTTTTGAGCCAATTTTTTGGTTGAAAAATCATTGTTTTCCATGAAAAGTCGTCAGATAGACAATACCAATGGTGCAGCAGGGGGTGGGTCTCCCTAGGTACAGTAGGTTAGGTAGATTGACGCTCCATCGTGGTACATACAGTAGGTAGGTCGCCACCCGGCGGCTGGTACAGTAAGTTGCTATTTTTGGCTCAAAATGGTATAAAATCGGTATTTTTCACTCCAAACAGGCGAAAAATCGCGCGCGAAATGAGCGTTTTAGAGTACATTTCATCAACATTTAGACTTAAAAATTTTTGTTCGCCCCCCCCCAGCTCGGCCGATACAGTAGGTACATAGCAATGGTGTGGCTGTGCCTGGGCGGGAGGGGGTGTGGGGGTCCCCCCCCCCTAGGTACAGTAGGTAGGTAGATTGACGACGCGCCATCCTGGTACAGTAGGTAGGTAGGTCGCCGCCCCCCGGCTGGTACAGTAGGTTGCTATTTTTGGCTCAAAATGGTATATACCTAATCGATATTTTTCACTCCAAATAGGCGAAAAATCGCGCGATGCGCGCGAAATTAGCGTTTTAGAGCACATTTTCATCAAAATTTAGACCTCAAAAAGTTTGTTCCCCCTAGCTCGGCCGGTACAGTAGGTAGGTTGATTGCAGGCCTTTCTGGTGGTACAGTAGGTTGATTGCACGCCTGGGTAGCCGTACCACTGGTAGGTAGGTTGTCGCCCCACATTTTTAGTGGTACAGTAGGTTGCCGCCCCGCCTGGGTAGCTACACCACTGGACAATACTGATCACTTACTTGCCGAATCCGTCAGAAATTTTAGTATTTTTGACAAAAAAATCCCTACTTTTTTCAGAAAAATAAGTCACTACACAAGCTTCGGGCCGGGGTGCCCGGCCTGGCCCGGCCCGGCCCGACCCTCCAAATCTCCGGCCCGGCCCGGCCCGAGCCAAAAGCCCAAAATCGCGATTGCGACCTCGGGAATAGTGTTGGAGGTCGGCAACCTACCCTGTACCAGGGGAGGGGCGGCAACCTACCTACTGTACCAGGCGAGGGGCGGCAACCTACCTACTGTACCTTGGGGGGGACCCCCCCCCAGCCACACCATTGCCCCCCAGTACAGTAGGTATCCCCCCTCGCCTGGTACAGTAGGTATCCCCCCGATGTTTGGCATGGTACAGTAGGTATCCCCCCCGATTTTCACCCCGGTACAGTAGGTATCCCCCCGATTTTGCCTCAAAAGTGCCAATTTTTTACCAAAATGGCCAAAATTAGTGTAAAATCAGTGGTTTTTACCTCAAATTACCCCAAATTCGCGCGCTACGCGCGCAAATACTACGTTTTCACACGATTCCACACATAATAAACACATAAAAAATTTTCACCCCAAAACCTAACCCCCCAACCCCCCCTGGGTACATAACCCCCCCAGGCCATCCGCTCTGGTACATAACCCCCCCCAGGCCATCGGCTCTGGTACAGTAGGTATCCCCCCTCCAGAGTACCTCCAACACTGCTCTGGAATAAATTGTCAAACACAACTGCCTAAATGACACCAACTTCAGTCAACGTTGTGTGGTCGTGTGTGGCCTGTTGAATCTCGGTGCGCCATTCGCGATCGTCGTACACGCGCGACCAATACGACCAACCGTCCTCGTCGTCTAGCTTGTTCTTGCCGCCGCTCTCTTGTTGTTGATCTTCCTAAAATGCTCCTCCAAATGTTGTACCTAACCAATGAGGAAAAACCGTTTTTTTGTGTGAAACAAACAAAAAACGTTTTTCCCGCAGCCCAATAAATTTCCAAAATAAAATACCGGAAAAATTATCGGTAATTTATCTTCATGCGAAAAACGTGTTTTTTCTCGTCCATCGGTGTTACTCAAGTGCTGGAAAACTTACGCTTTTTTTCGCCGAAAGCCCTTTTTCCAAAAATATAAATTTCAGACCTACTGGGAGTGATTTACAGTAAATACTTAGCCACCCATTGTAAAATGAAAAAACAAACAAACTTTTTCATCGCGGCCCATTTTGTCGACAGCTGGATTAAGGTCACTGAATCCGCCTTTGTGTTGATTGGGGGTGAGCTTGAGGTTGTTGTTGTTATGGAGTCGGTTGTATTGGCACGATGAGTGCTGCATCATAATAATTGGTTGGTTGGTTGTCGTTGCCGTTTGGGTTACTGGTGTTGGTGGTCCGGTCCGGTTCGGTCTTTTTCTTATTTTGTTTCTGTTGTGTTGTCGCGTCGCGAGTCGCGGGCGTTTTTCTTGGTGGAAAATATAATCGGTTTTTCGTGGGGCGACGATGATGCCTTTCGTAGCGCCTCTCTCGTGTCGAATTTAGTCGATGATCGTCGTGATGTTAGAATTCGAATCAATGAATGAAGTGCGTGAAATGCTCGCGAATAAATACTGTATGAAAATAAACCGCCCTTCACTGAAAAAAGAAACTGGCAGATATTACAGTAACACGTACGGGTACGACGTATAAAACATACAGTGTATAATGTGCAAAGGAAGCCTTTGCTCCTTCGCTGAAGAAAATAAAAAACTCAGCAACGTTTCACGCGTTTCTCACCGCGAACTCTCGTGCGCGCCGCCACGCTACGTTTCAATTCAAAATAAATTTTCCGTCGGCTCGGCTCGGCTCTCGGCAGAAAAAAACGAAATAAAGAGAAAATACAGCAACCAACTTCAATTCAAATTGAACCAATCAGATTGTCGAATGGTAGCGGTAGCGAAATACTGGCTCAAAGTTGGCCTGACAATCCAGAATAAATTTTTCTGAGAGTGGACCATCGTTGAACCCAACATCCACAAACAAAGCGCAGACTCACACGTAAAGGCAGTCTACGGGAGGTTGTCACTCAGCCCCCAAATACCGGAACCCACCGCAAGCGAGATCGTTGCGAGACCCATGGTGATCGCTGCTTATCGACACGTGTATTCGCGGCAGCAAGCTGGAAATTGTCATCGTGCGCGCCGATCACCAAAACTTCGAAATGTTGGTTGGTGTTGGCGCTAACACGCAAAACATAGATAAAAACCAAAATGGTCTCGACACGATCCTTGCAGATCAAAATTACGGTGGGTTACGGTATTCGGGGGCTGAGTGATAACCTCCCGTAGACTGCCTTTACCTATCGTCTAAATGCGTCACATATCAATATCAGAGATCGGAAACGGGCTGGGTAAAGTCGGCCCGGTCGGCGAAAAGTCCGGCCCGGCCCGTTTTGGCTTGAGGTCGGCCCGGCCCGGTCAGCCAATTATCAAGGGCTGAAAACTAAAAAGTCCAAAAAGCTAAAAAAATTCGAAAATTTTCTGCAGAATACTTGTTTTCATTGGTATTGGTCGCACAATGACTAAATCAGAATTCATCTACCCTGATCTTCAGGTTCAACCTTAACCACCATGCTACTTGTATTTTTGACAAAACATTTTCAGCTAAAAATAATCTAGCAGATCAACCACGCCGCAGCAAACATCCTCCTCTACTCTGGTGCGTCCGCACCCAACTCCCCCCCCCCCCTCCCCCCCCCCCGACAGGAAAAAAACCCAACCTAAATCCTTTCCCCATACAGCTGGGGGGAAGGGGTAGGTAGGTGGGTAGGTGGATTGACGCGCCATCCTGATGCAGTACGTAAGTCGCCGCCCCGGCTGGTACAGTAGTAGGTATAATTTTTGGCTCAAAATGGTTTAAAATCGGTATTTTTCACTCCATATAGGCGAAAAATCGCGCGTGACGCGCGAAATTAGCGCTTAAGAGTACATTCTCATCAATATGTAGACATAAAAATTTTGTTCCCGCACGACTCCCCCCTAGCTCGGCCGGTCGATACGTACAGTAGGTAGGTTGATTGCAGGCAGGCTTTTTTGGTGGTACAGTAGGTTGATTGCTGCAAAGCAAAGGCCTGGGTATGGGTAGCTACTGCTTGTTTCTTCAAAACGATGACTGAAAAGATCAGGAACTAGGAAATGTTATTGCGCGAAGCGCAAAAATTTTGAAAATTTTGGTTCAAAAAATGGTAATTTCGTTCGAATTTAGGCATACCCGGTCCGGCCCGGTCGACCAACTCCAAAATCGCGGCCCGGCCCGGCCGTTTCCGATCTCTGTCACATATCACAAAGCACGCTGAACAAAGCCCGTTGGTTAGGAACGACGATAAAATGATTTGAGCCAAACGGGAAATGACGCTAAACCCAACACAAACACAGCAAGAATAAACCAAATTGTGGTCAGATCGACGCAAATGTCGGTTAGTTCAACAGTGGTTTCAGCGTGCAAGTTCCGGTTACGATCAACATCCTGATTGATTCCAGCCAGTCGAATCAAATTAGTGTGTACATTGACGTTGGCATTTGTGTGAAACATCACCTGTCGCTTGGAACGATTCATAACGTTGCAAACGGGTGGCTGAAATCAACTGACATTTGATTGATTGATTCATGCACATGCCCAATGAAAATGACCAACCGTATTCGCGCAGCTGTCGCGATCCTCAACGTCAACGCACAACTCAATTTCACATTGGAACTGTTCGCTCGATTGATCAGGGAACTGGAATGCATGCGTTTCAACGGACGCCAACAGACGATCTTTTTCGTATTTCAAATCCGGCAACAGAGTGCGGTCAAGCGAACAGCTGAAAGAACTCAGAAGATCTTACGAGAAATAAATAAGTATTTCTGTGCAAAAATTGAATCGAGTAAGATATACCCATTTTGATCAAGGAGCTCGACGCGTGTTCCACTCTCGTCATTGGCACTGCAGCTGTGTACCAACAGTTTGAACAGTCCCGGAGCGTGGGCTGGGCAAAATAACGAAATTTATTTGTCTTTCGGGCAAATGAAACTAATAAAGTTCAACGCACAGTCATTGCATTCCCATTTGTGTGCGATTTTGTCACCCAACAGTGCAAACTTCGCTTCGGGACCATCAATACTTCCACGATGCAACGAGTACGTACAGGTTGGCATCGGTAGCGTGTGAGATCGACTTTGGGTAGTCAGTTTGCTAGAAAATTGTGTTGCAATGACAATCCCCCAAAAACCAAGTCTCGGTTGATGAAATGCTGTGTCGAAATCTGAAATGTCCATTTTGTTCATGTTCACAAAGATCTGGCACTTTGAGAATGCGGCTCAGACATGCTGTTTGGGTCTTGTTTGTCTTTGTTACTATTCCTTCCTTTTACGTTCCCAATATTATCCAAATTCACTTTCTTCAATTTCCATATCGGGGAATACTGCACAAAGTATTGTCTTGTTGTTTGTCCGTTTCGACCTGCTTTCACAGACAGGCGGTGCACCGGGGCATCGTCAGTGCGTGTGCACCACATAACCACGTGATCACGCAAAAAACATACAATACACGAACTGGTTTTATGCTCGGCGAAACATCACTGTTCGTGCGAAGAATATACCTGACGTCAATCGACGAAGTGACCGTTTTGGTGGCATCCATGTAGAAACACTGCACTTTGAACACACGATCAACTTTGGTGATAAACTTGGGATGAAAGGAGAAGACAACAGTGGTCTCGATGTACATTCCAGGTGGATCGATCTGCAACAATTAACGGTTCGGCTATCAGTTGTGCGCTGGTGTTCACCAGTAGGACGGGTGGTTGACCATTACAGCTATGGTATCACGCTCATGCTCATTTACATTTACAAATCAAAGTCATGCATCACGACTGTATCGGGTAGGTAAGTCTTCAATTTTTTTAAACATGCCACGGTTTTGGTCCCACATCTCACCGATCGTCGTCTGATTGTCGCACACTGATCCATGCCAATTGATATTTCAGCCATTCGCTTTTTGCCGTCCCCTGCATTCGAGCATTCAACATCGTCAGATCTGTCCTGCACAAACACTCGACCATCAAATGCGTTCCGGGTCTCCGATGCAACCTGTAACGGTCTTTTGGAAAAGTTGTCACAAAAAAATATCAAAAGCTAGGCATTTGATAACCGTCAACCTTTATTCGATCCGGCATGCATTCCAAATTAACAGTTGGCTCACCGGTGGCCGGTTGAGGCACTGAAAATTTGATGCGCATTATTCATGTTGGTTGTAAAATACAATTCTTCCAAATGGGGCAAAGCAAATTCGCATTACACGAGCAATGTATATGGGCATGTCTTGCTGCACAAGTCGCAGTGTCAAACTTAGCATGGTGACTTTACAACTGAGGCCGATCATTAAGTTTGCACCTCAGTCTGCAACTCTGCAAAACCGAGGCGTACATCTAGAATCTGCAATTTTGATTTTTAAGTCTATTTTAATTTTTTTACTCGTTTGACCTTTTTATACCGGACAAAATTTACGTCTTGTCACACTCGCATATCATCGCCATGTAGAGCGAACTCTGGAGACGTGCAGAACAGTCAGAGTCGGAAATGCAACCAAGTGCCCAATGCGCACGGCACTAAAAATTCTGTGTGAGCAGCTCGCTTGAAACTAGCGAAACGAACCAGTCACCGTTCTGCATTCAGTCTGTGTGCTCAGTAGGGCATCAACCACGCCTTGATCCAGTTTATCGAACGATTCAATTACGTGTACTTTGCCGCTACTCGACACTCCCTTCAGCTCTTCTTCGTTGACGTTTTGCGTGATTCCGAGAACCACAACTGGAAACCCCTGCGAAACAAAGAAGATAAGAAAATTATGCTGTCTAATGTGCACTTGAGCTGATGCGATTGAACAACATCTTTTGCTGAAATTGAAGGAACTGGGACTCGAGCATGGTCTTGGGTTCGGTGTTTCTGTCAAGCGTCTGATGTCAGAGCGTCGCCTCTGTATATTTGATTGTGGCTTGATGGATCACGCAAGCACCTTTGCCGACATGAACGACCATGAGGTACTGTGCATATACAGTATATTACCGCGTCAGCCTTTCAGGACAGAAAAACGATTCTGACAAAAACTATCCTAAGATCCGCAAAAATTAACACGACCATATGACCGAGACAAAGCAGCGGATAACAAAACAGCTGGTTCTGAAGACAGCTATGTCTTGGACATGCAATGGTATGCTTGTCCCAGAGCCCATTGGCCTCATCACAGCACCCACGCACCATGTTCTTGATGGCCGCAGCAGGTACAATGGGGTTGTCCGTACTTCGACCGTCCGTGATGATAATCAAATAATCAGGCACATCCGGTCGATTGCCTTTGGTCAACACGCCCTCGTTCGCAGTGAACTCCAATGCCAGTCCCAGTTTGGTACCACCCCTGATGTAGCGCATCTTGCGGAACGCTTCTGAAATTAGAAATAAATACTTGTTTCAGCTCCGATGCACGTACGGCCAAGAACATAGTGACGGATCCATCTGTTGGCCAAGAAATGAGCCAATTCCAAAAACACTGTACTTGTCTTAAGTCATTTTTATCCCGCATGCTTGTTTAGAATTTCGCGATTATGAGCCAAATACCAAGCAAGTACGAGCTAAATTTTAGCTTTTCTGCACGAGCCACAGCCAAATTCATTAAAAATGGGTGAACCAGGCGCGTGATTTTTGGACTTCTGAAGTCTATTTGAATGAAGATCTTGCGATTTCGGAGGTCCTTTTTCCTTCTTCTTTCCGTAATGATGTCCATAGATAGGCGGTGCACCAGGTCGTCGTCAGTGCGAATGCACAAAATTTTAAGTTTATCCAGAAATAAACTAACGCGCAACATCCTCCACCCTTTCGTAGGCATCCAACGTCCACATCAGCACCGGATGACCCGAGAATTGCACAGCTGCAAATCGTGCCCCGTCACCAAATCGCACTGCCGTGTCGGCCAACCATTTGCGTAAACTGAAACATTTTGTTGGTTAGTGTAGAGAAACACTTGCACGTGATAAAAAGTTTGTGCATTGTGAACTTCGACTTCCTCTTCACAATGCACCAACACCACGTCATCATGAGTCCATCAGGTGGCCACGTGACCCGTCAAAAAAAACTGCTGCACATTCAGTTAAAATATTAGTGCCGCGCGCATCGGTGTTGATGTCTGATGCGCATCAGCACAGATATTCTGACTTTTAGCAGTATCAACGAACCGATCGAAATTCTGCGGATTCTGCGCATTGATACTGGTCGACCCGTCGATCACGAGAATGAAGTCACCTTCGGCGATTGTTGAGCACACTAACTCTGTAATTAAAAATTTTTGCAGTGCATAATTATGTGCATATGAGCAGACCAACCCTACACTTTCGTAAACGGCTGGAACAGAGGTTGGACACTTCACTAGGCATTTTCAACGCCACGCGTTCGTTCCTTCTCGTGTAAAAAAACGGACCTGTTTTTACTTCGACTTCAGTCGCCTTCAGCACCAAGCCGTTATCGATCGGGATTGCCAACAAGCGAGGAAGTAGGAAAATCTGAATCAATTGCTAATAGTTGGTTCATAATGGGACTTGTGCATCTGAAGATAAAAAAATTACAATCAATAAGCTAACCAGCGCGAGCCACATGGCTACTTTATTGTCACCTATATTTTGCAAATATCGCAATGACCGCACGTAAATAACACGCTCTATTTTGTTTCATTCCATGTGTTTCGCGCATGAACGTGATTGCGGGTGGAGATAAAATGCACGTTCATTGTCGTATCAATTGCAACAACAACAACAACGTACTTTTTTCGTCAGCTCGCGTTATAATTATTAGCTGCATTCTTAAACGTTAACTGCGATCTCTGAATATTGGTATTTGTGCCCTGAAACTGGTCTCATTGTTGACTTGAACTTTTTGCAATCGGGTTGTTCATGGGTCATCAAGGTGTGTCACTTTCAAAGACAAGCAAAAGGGAATAAGACTGTGCACTTACTTATGTACTCTGCATCAATATTCAACACTTGCTGCAGAGCTGCGAAACATTGCGGATTTGTTGCATAAACAGCAGTCCAGTCCGCAATACCACATGCTCCGATCCGAAGAACAGCTATACCAGTGCAATTGCCATGTCTGTCAGTTTTGTCGGTCAGTTTTTCCCTTGACACACCCGTACGTGTGTTTGCAACTGACTTACATGATACCATCGCGCATTGAGGTAGTCCCACTCATTTTTTAGTTTTGGCTTGGGATAAAACCTAACGCCAAAGCCTACGCATTCATTTTCTCCAACATCTCCGGCATAAGATGCGACACGCATCAGACAGTTTTTGTCAGTAAATGTTTGCCTGGTGATCTTATATTGCATTGAACGCCAAGACTGACTGACAAAACTGACTAGCATGACAATAAACGACGATTATACAATTGGTCGGGAATAAAAACAGACCAATCATTACAATATTTACAAATTGACAGATGAACGTGCAATTGGGATGATCTCTGTGTAAGATAAGCGTAGAATAATTTCAATTTTGATTTATAACGAGCCGCTTGCGTTCTTTCAATTCTCATTCTCGCAGATGCTTTTTATAGTTTACAGTGTATAGTCTGTTGATTATATTTCGACATAGTGTATAAGCCCCATTCAGCGATGTTTGGAGCGGGCTGGGTCGACGCCATCCTAAATGAATGTTTCAAGCATTGCTAATTCAGGCAAAAGACCGATTGAACATTGCTTCCCGCGTGGCGCAAAAACACGTGGCCTGTCATCGCACAACACTAACAATGTTCAATGGCTCTGCGAATGAGTTGGCAATGCCTGAAACATTCATTTAGAATGGCGTCGACCCAGCCCGCTCCAAACATCGCTGAATGGGGCTTATACACTATGTCGAAATATAATCAACAGACTATACATGTGTGTACATCTTTTTCAAATGAAGCTTTTTTCTATAGTCAGCATGTTTTGGTATGCTCCGGATCACGTTTTCCGATTCAAATGTCTTCGGACAATAGCTGCAATTTACTGGAACATTTCAGATGTTTTCTTGGGATAGTGGCTCATGAAGATGAACATGGTTCATGCACATGCTGAAATTACCGTATGATGCATCGGTTCATACCAAGCTGACATTTAGACACGTGACTCAAAATTTTATGTAATGATATGCAATCCAATTGTGGTACATGAAGTGCTACAACATGACGACAACACTTCTATGCTTCAAGTTTGAATATGTTTCAAGATTTCTTCTTGCCTGCGCCAGCGATAGAAACCTCTAGTGATGTCAAGAAAACTACAGCATCCCCCACACAGTTAGCAAACATCCATCATCCACCATGGTATACCCAAACAACGATAAAAAGCCAAGCTATAACATAGCTTGCATGTGACCAGAATCAAACAGTTTGGTAAACAGACATAAATACACAATCACGCATTGTTATGTAATCAGAATTTATATTTATTGAACATGCTATGGCAGCGGCAAGAACGCATGACCGGTCTTATATTTCGTCTCTTGGTTTGCGGAACTTGTACAATTTAGCATCTTACAATCACTGTTGATGCTTTTGTGGCCTATTTGTGTGTCACATGAAACTGTCAGCTCTGATCTCACATACCTGTGACGTGTCACTGTCTGTTTTGAATTGTTGGGACGGACTTTGTACACAGCTTGGTTTTAGTATATCCCCTGCTCCGCCCGAGACAAGCCGGAACTCATGCAAAACTTGCTGTCACTTTTTTATACTCGTATCGGAACTCAGAGAACTAAATTTTTATTCAAGCCAACCACAGTGGCCTTGCGGCCATTTACTTATTCGACTCCGCATGGCAAGATCTGGGAGCTTGATTGAGTGGTGAAATGTCTCGTACAAGCGTCATTAAGTGCTGTGACCAGGTTCCTCGAGACGTTTAGGGAACCGTTAGGAATAAAAGTCGCTGTGGTTTCATGGATGACTGAACTTTGCAGGTACACACGCGCCGCCCAGAGAAGCCAAAGTGCAGGCTAGGGCTGTAGAACGAAAGTGGACACGAAAATATCATACACCAACCAGCGCAATACTAGTTTCTCGCAGCCAGATCAGACAGGCACTAACCAACCTGCGTGGCTTCAAATTTGTTGATCGGATCGTACGTGCCTTGGTCACTTTGAGATTTACTAACATTCGCAAGCTCGACCAGCATAAAAATGCTCAAATAAACAACCTGGTGGTCAAAATATTCTCGCAATCTGCTTGATACAAAATTCCCCGATCGCCAACGTTGATATCGGCAGTCGCATTCAACGTCGACAAGATGCGATGCCGTTGGCTGGCTCTGATATCAACCCTAGCCATACTTGGCTCATTGTCCAATCCGTGCCAGACCCAATCAATCCTGCACCCACATTTGCCCACCGTACAGCTGCTGGTCAGAGACGGACACGGCATTGTTGGGCCGACAATCACTGAATCATGGGTGGGCAATGAGATCACTGTCGACGCGCTCATGACCAATGCGGGTATACTTTTTCGTGCTTTGAGTTCACTGTTTAGTTGGGCCTTATCAAACTCGGCGTTCTGCGTCAGTTCTGCTTTCGTCATTTTCGATTTTCTTCGTTGCAGGAATTTCACTGAGTTGCGTGTTTCGACAAGCGCAGACAAAAAATCACAAACAATTTTTGCGCTCGCGTCAAAGTTCGATGCCACAATGAAAGAAAGATGACCCCAGCCAGACATTGCATGTATTCTACGCTCTGCACTTCGGTGCGTGAACTGAACATAAAAACATTGGCCCGCGAAACTTGAGAACAAGCAGCAGCTGTTTTGTCATCATGTTTCTCCAACAGCCGGGTAACAAAAGCTCTCTTTTTCAGTCAATTTCTCCATGTACATGACGACGTGCTCGTTTTCGCAGTTCGAACAGCCGGAATTACACGAGGAACAGCATTTATTGGACAGCAGGGGGTGCGTTCTTTTCTTTAACCGCATACAGTCTGTCAGAGTTTTTTTTTGTGCTTGTGTGTGCGCATTAGAGTGGGTGAACCTTTCCGTGACCTTGGCTACCGCATAGGCTCATTGTTCGACCCATCCTGGGGACCCGTTTGAAAGATACCAGATGTACGAAGAATTGTGGGCGGAGAGTGGCGGACCAACATTTACTGCGTTCACAAACGAACAGTGATGTTTTCGCGAGCATGAAAGCAGCTGGCATGTACTTCTGACGTCACATTCATGTGGCAAGCTGACGATGGCCAGGTACACAAACCGTCTGTGAAAACGCGCGGAAACGGGCAAGCAAAAACACGCTGCGCAATACATTATTTACACGAACTAAATATCACATTTTCGGGAAGTGTTTTTTTCAGCTGTCCAACACACGACAATTTCATGATCCCGCCAGTCAACCGTGTTGGTCAGCACTGGGACTCAATCAAACACCTGTATTTTCGAATGTACACGCCAACTTTGTACTCCAGTCAACCGCAGGTCATACTGTACTTTCGCTGCACAGCGATTGTGTGTCGGGAACCATGCGATTCGCCTGTAAGTTGGTTTAGTCTACCAAGAAGTCCCTAGTACATCATCAACTTGTATTTTTCGTGCCATATGTGCACTTGGGGACCGTTTTCTCTCGCTCTTATTCTGACGTCATGATGAGAAAGACGGTGTCGAGTTGAGAAAAACGCAATTTCCTTTTTTGACGCGACGCGACTCGCTGGCCCAATTTTTTTGGCAATTGAAGTTCATGTGTTTGAGTTTAGTATTTCCTGAAAACAGAAGCGCCATTTCAAAATGCGTTTGGAAACGGTTACTACGCAGTATCAGATCGTTGGTCTCCAAAACATCACGGAATAAATCTAATCTTTCATACCAAGGTGCGGTTTTTCACAAATCGTGCGTCATCCCCGACTTTAAAGTAAAAACCACTGCGCCACAAACACCTACTTTGGTGATGTTTCACATGTCATTCATTCGTGTCATTTAGTGTGCACAAGGCGCATCAATCGGGGCCGGCCACATGCCACGTTTCGGTCATGTGCCAATGATTGTGACCAGCACGTTGACTGTGGACACGTTGTCGGACGGTCGGTACGACGAGGGAAGACTTGCACTGGCTGGTGCCCTCGACAGTTGGCAAGGTTGGATTTAAAATAATTTATAATTTTGCCGATCTACTTTCAAGAATACTGGTGCCGTGCGTGCACAGAACTTGCCAGAATTGAAACCTTTGTGCCCTCAGTATGACGCTCGTTGCGCTTCACGTAAGCTGTGCATGCTGTGTGGTTTCACGCGCATGGCACTAATATTTTGAGTTTCTATCTTACTTTGAAAAATCAATTATCTGCTTATTTCCCGACAGCAGTGGTGCTATTGATCGTTTGCCTGTTGATCGCTGCCTTTCTACTGGCCCTCTGCATCATCTGCGCGTGTTGTCTCGGGGCGAAAAAGTGCAAGGGAAAAAACAACAGAACTGAACCGGTTGGATTCGCCACGCTCTAACTGATTTGTATCATTCATTATTATTTCACCTGCTTGTGTTCAGGCAGGTAGGTGTAGTGTAATGTCAGAGTCGGTGATCGGACCGCTCGGTCATGAGCTTGCTAGGTATGTATATGGTCGCGGAATCTTTTGTACCAACACTTTCGAGATTTTCTGACAAACAGGTGTCAGAAAACAACTTCGATCAGAGTGAAAGTTGTCCGCAGCTGGTTAAGAACATTCACACTCTTTGAAATTGGAGAACCTCGAAAGACACAAGCAGTCCCACCCAGGACCTGGACACAACAGGACCCAGACAAAGAATTGAGACCAGGCCAAAAAAATGTTGCCTGCACAGGCCAACAACGTGCAATATTTCACTCCCACTGCCACCGCTTCGGCCAGTCATCGCTCATCAGTTGTCGTCCCGCAATCGCCACCTCCCTGTCTGAGTCCGGCACCAGGTCCCTGTCTCCGCCCGACAACTCCGGATCTGGGCCCGGTCGTGGCCATGGAATTCCAGGATGAACACTGCGATCATCAGGAACGCGATCGGAATGTTGACGAACGACAATTTGAACTTTGAATTGTTTTGGTGTGACTTTTTGGATTCAATACGGTTCACTGTGTGCTTTTACTTTTGCCGGTGTTTAGCTTGGTGATCGGTGCGACTCAGGTCTGCTTTGGTCACGTGAGCTTTGCAACCAAGGATGAAATATTTAACGATGTCAGTAAGCTTCATCAGTGTGAAACGTTTTCATCGTGGGTCTGGAAACATAAACTGGTTGAAACTAGCGACATCATTAATTCTCTATCCTTGATTTAACTATTATTACCAAGACAGATTCTATCTGATCACCATCTTTGATGCCAGCCTTTGTTTTTGTTTGTTGGGTGACCTATACAATGGCTCTTGTGATATGCTACCAACTTTATTGCTTGTTACATTTACAACAACCACAACAGTAGCCCGCGGGGCTTACAGGGCTTGAAGCATCACGGTATGTTGATACAAGCAACAGTTCAGTTCACAAATGCATTATTATCTTCCGCAGCTCAATGTGTGCAAGTTCTCACAAGCTTTTTCTAACATTAACCTATCCACCCTGATCTGTCAAGGCATGTACAGCTTGAATCCTGGTGCAAACATGTTTCGTTCGGGCACAACGACTGACGCGCGTCGCAGCGACGGTTTCTTCTGTTCGAGCGCCTTTGCTTGATGCGTTCTGGAAAAATGGGCAAAGATTTATTGAGTATAGTAAATTTCTAATTTCGTGCCCAGCATCTACAGACGCAGGGAAACGGAAGGAGGAGGAAAAGAAAAAGGAAAAGCACGAGAAAAAAAAAAAAAAGAGACACGGCAACCGCGAGCAAGAAAAAAAAAAATACTTAAGATTGAACAGCATCCGCAGTGATTATATGCATGCAATGATGATTTCTGTGACAGCAAACGATGTTGTGTCTCACGCAAATGCACGCTGGTCCCTGATCAAAACTGATGTTTCAACACAGTCACAAGATGCAACAATATGTCAAATATGCTTGCTGACCAGCGTAAAAGTACATGTAGACACGGCGCAAAGCTCACCTGACAGTGGGCACACGCATGAGCAACAGTTGTTGTATGCGATCGTGCACTTCCGGTCCGAGTTCGGCCATTTGCTTTTCGAAGTTTTTGTTCAGCTCGGCCTTCAACTCCGACATCGGGCTACCTGACCAGGAAAAGTATGCCATTATGAAGTGAGGCCAGAAGCACGCTAACAAATTGCGATATTGGTAGCACAATGGCTATATAAGAATTCATCAAAATCAATCCTGATTTTCACGTTCAGTCACTCTTATCTACTGTGCATTTGTGTCCCCCCCCCCCCCCCCCCCCCCCCTCACAAATTTATCAGCTGAAAATAATAGCAAATCACCCACGGCCGCATAAACTCTCACTAAACCTGGGCACCAGCAACGCAACGCATCACCTCACTCCCTCTCAAAAAAAAAAACCTATAGCATTGGCGACCAATATCAAGTTTCAGTTAAGATTTGTTTCAGCCATATTTTTCCATTGAACAGCGCGAACATTGTTCAGTTGAATATTGAAGTCGCACAATGACTTTATAAGAATTGGTCAAATTTTTTTCCTGAATCGCAAAGCAGGCTAGTGACGGGGCAATGACGTTGCGTTGCGTGATCACACACAAAACACGTAGTAAAGAGAATGTTTCAGACCTGCGGCAACGTGGTTGATCTGCTAGATTATTTTCAGCTGAAAATGTTTTGTGAGAATCACAAATAACACAGTAGTTAAGAGTGACTGAACGTGAAAATCAGGATTGATTTTGATGAATTCTTATATGGTCATTGTGCGACCAATACATACTGAATACAGTAGGAACCATCCACAGCCAGCACTTGCCCGGCAGACTTCCCTTCCTCCACCAAGAAAGAGAAACGAAAAAAATTTCCAATATGAAAAACAAGAAAAATTAATTTTAAACTTAACAAAATAAACCTCCCACCCCCTATTTTTTTTTATAAACCCCCCCACCCACCAAGAACGGAGGAAGAGACCAAACCAGCCAGCAGAACCAAACCCCTAAATAGTATCTAACCTGTCCGCCCTCCATCTGCTAGATGCCAGCGTGGCATGAACCCATCAACAACTATAAGCGAACAAGCAACCAACACTGTGGATGACTTCAACATTTCGTTTCACGTCTTTTTTGCTGCCCTAAAACTGCATTATAGTATAGTGCTCGGATGAACAAAGTTCGTTATTTCATTTGCGATTATCCTTTTGGGAATTGGTCCCCTGAACTGGTCTCCTCTAACACAGCATAAGTCGAAGTTTGTTGCTACAATTTATTGAAAAACTTGAGTTTGTCTGACTTATGAAATTATGGTAGCGTGGAGTCGACATCGTCACACAGATTTCAATGTATATGAACGAAGTGGACTGGCTCCTGGCTGGTGTCCAGACCAAGCCTAACTGGTAAATGGAAGCCGAAGTCAAGCCTATAAAGATAGGCCTTGGCCTTCGCTGAACAACACTGTTCGGCTTCGAAGCAAAACCAAGAAGAAGTCAAAATGAAAGCATTGTTGGTATTGCGTCACGAGCTCGTGCATGCTTTTTCTAAAAGTCGGTGTATTCCAAAGGACCTTTCCTGCAAGCTCGCTTGTTTTACCGACAAAGTGCACGTGTGTATAATACCAATACCTAATTCCGTAAAGTGTTTTCACATGAGCGCCGAGAGATCGGCTCAGGGTAAGCTCCTTCTTCAAACTATCCAAAACAACTCTGTCACTTTTGCCAGATAACGTAAGTAACTTTCATTAATTTCGATAATTCGTTTTTGGACAAGTAATTCTTGGCGTATCGCTGCGCCCGAACCTGGGGGCGTGCATAAGAAGCTTAGTCTTCGGGCTGTTGACTGATAATTTTAGCTTTTTATCCGAGAGAGAGGGTGTCTGCCGGGAAGGAAGTGTGTTATGAAATTATTAAATATGCCTTTCTACTTCCTAAAAGGAGACGATCAGCACGCAGGCAGTTTCATAACGGAGCACCAGTTACTCGTTTTTAGCCCAATGACGAGCAAGTTGGGGCCATGACCTAATGACACAAGTTGTGCTGCTGAAATAAACCAAATCGGTCGCACCTGGCAAGTGAAAGGCGAGATAAAGCAGCAGCAAACGAGACACTGATTGTACTGGTACTTCAACTCTTTCCTTTTGACACACATTCTTCTGCATTGGGTGGTGTGCTTGTGGCACGCATAACGCTTTGCGATCGATGCACAGGGGGTTTGGGCTTTGTGGGCTTCAATTGTGCAGATCTGAGCTCAGTCCTGCACAATTGGGGCCCACAAAGCCCAAAACCCCTGTACATTCTTGTGATGCTGCGTTTTATTATCGAGATTCATTTCAGAATCTCGCTGAAAATTCGGAAGCGTGTGGATCACTATAGTGATGCAGTGTCCACGAATACAGACACGATTTGAATGAATATCAAGTTGGCTGTCAATTCTTTGAGGATAATTTCCACCGGATGATTCTTGCACGTTTTCATCATCGAAGGTGTGAAGCATCAGCCAACAATGTTCATGATCTATCCAGGCCCCGGAGGCCGCGGCAGCGATCGATAATCGTGATTCGACAATCGTTCACCGAGTTTCTCCAAACGGCCACGTACGCCTGAAACTCAAGGAAACTTTGTCAGGCACGAAGATGTTTCAAAGCTGTGACATCTACCTTGTACTGCCTGTTGCCCGACGTCTTTTATTTTGTCGCCCGCTCCACGGATTTTGTCCACCAGTCCTGAAATTTCAGGTAAAACTAACTAATCAAAATTGTAGTGATCCTGACAGATCAATATCGATGTGATCGCCTCGACAACAAGATGGTCAGAATCCACTGCCAACTTCGATACTGTGGCCCTTGCGCTTCATGAATGTCACGCTTTGCATTCAGAAATGGCTTGTAGCACCTAAATCTAATTTCCTTCATTGCTTCCAAATGATGTGAACATCAACTGTGCCCATTTAAAAAAATTGCGGCAATTTATTTACACATCGGCAAATTCTCTGGCCGGAATACCTTGACCTACCAGCTTTGAGGCTGCTCAACATTTGCCGCAACCCTTCTCAGGGATCGAGGGCTGAAATCTATGTAGTTGACCCGACGGGTGGGTGTTGAAACCAAGAGAGATCAAACACAGCCAGACCACATAGACAAGGGTGCATTTCCGGTCATTTTTGGTGTTCAGTTGGTGAGGAGTGCCAGCTCACCTTCACCACTTCCCGACCCAAACTCGTGCTCCATTATTTCCTCCAACAAATCCCAGGCATCGTTCTCACACGGATCGGCCGGTGGTTCGTCCTCATCCTCCACTTGTTCGCAGAACATTTTCATCATGCTCTGGCCCATGTGCATCATTTGTTTCATTTGCTGCAACATTCGCGGTGTTTGTGCACAAATCTGGTCATAAAGTCAGCCCTGCTCTCATTTTGGATCCAGTGGCAGTCTGGTGCATTCGCACTGACGATGACTGCACCGCCCATTTGCGAAAACACAGGATGAGATGACTAACAAGCACGTGGGTGCACAGAGACACGATCCGATCCCAACACCATTTGAACTACATGCCTGCAAAACAAATTAACAAAGGAGTGAAACATCACCCAAACACACGCACATCTTGACTTGGTGTCTGCGCACTGCCCAATTGCTGTTTGATGCACGCACTGCTCTCAGACATCAGCGTGTTCCATTCGCTCTCAAAGATCTTCTTCAAACATCGACATCCGCTGCGTGGCAGCGTCAACGCCTTTTGCTTGCAATCGGCGGCCACTCTGGATTCATGGAAGACCCATATGTTCACAAAGATCGATGACCAGATTCTACGCAAAAGTAGGCAAAACGAGCCCGATCGCGCGAGTCCGATTGCAATTTTCATTGTGTGTGTGGGGGGGTGTGTGTGTGTGTGTGTGTGTGTGTGTGTGTGTGGGGGGGTGTGTGTGTGTGTGTCTGTGGGTGGAATTTTCGAAACGGTGTAAAGGTCAGTTGGGCGTAAAGGTCGGTATAAAGTTCGGTCAAAAGCTCGGTCGGCGTAGCTCGGTGTAAACTTGAAACATTGCCTGTTATTAACATGGTATGTTTCAAGTTTACACCGAGGTCTATCACACTGAGCTGTCGACCGAGCTTTCCACCGACCTTTACACCCAACTGACCTTTACACCGTTTCGAAAATATCACCCTGCGTGTGCACTAGCACTCATCCAACAGAGCGCATTCAAGCTGACAAAAATGGTGGGCCACACACCGTGTCACAACATGAGAGAGAGTGAAACATGTTCTTTTATTTCTGGAGTCAGGAAGTCACGGTGCATTCGCACTCACGATGCCCTTGTGCACCGCCCGAGTCTGTGAAACAGGTGGAAACGGGCAACCAAGAGTATGTGCGTTAAACATCGCCAAACAACCATTACTTACGAGGCACAGCACTGATCGCGCGCGGCACACATTTTCAGCTTGACTTCCTCGAACATGAACATTTGCTCCGGTGGGGTCTTGCAACGAAGTTCGGATGGGATCGTATTGTCCATCATCTGCAATCGTGAAATTCTTAATGTCTTTCTGCATTTAGCATTTCTATTGAACACAAATAACCATAAATGAAACATCAACCTTCTTTAGACATGCCCACGTCGCATTGCGTTGAGTAGAAGACGGACACAGTTCCTTGTTGAAGATCATCTTCACAACCAGCATGCCCCTTAAACAATTACCTAATAGTGTGCCATGCGTAAAAATGCCCAGCAACACAGTGGGAACAAAAGCAACGACAACCAAATCTGACGCCAGTCCACGAAATGACGCCCCAGTAACTTACTCGTACAGTATTCCCTCCAATTGACCCCTGACCACAGATTGACCCTCTTCATACAACACCGACAGGAGCGGGGCTTGAGGTGAGAACACACTTGCAGCATCGGTACACTCTTCAGGCAGAGGGGGTAGCGTGAAATCGGGGATACCCTGAACGTGCAGGGTTATTGTTGCAATGTTACTCTCACATTCGGGTGGCTAAGGGTTACATGATAAACGTCTCACAAGATGTTTACCTATGTAGGTATCGTACATATAAATTGTGCAGGGTGTTCTTAGAGTTGCCCATTTCGACCTGTTTTCGCAGAGGGCCGTGCACCAGGTCATCGTCAGTGCGATTGGACCGGATGGCCGCGTGATCCAGAAAACATCTGCAAGCTGGTGGTGTTCAAAACATTACTGCTTGCGCAAAATGCACAAAGCCGCCGCTCGCGCATTTGGTCATCTTATCTCTTCTTCTTTATGCTAAAATACCAGCTAAGAAGTATAGATGTCAACAAACCGATTCTTGTCCCATGCACGATTGGATCTTGTCAAGTCGTTTCTCAGCTGATTTCTTCGCGCACGTCTTCACTGCTTCCATCATCTACAAGAGAAATCAATTTCAGGTGCATGCGCTGGATTTCATGCCGCCGTGCTTTTTCTAAATGTATTTTCTCCAGCCACTGTTGCAAATAATAGTCGACCGACCGTCTCCGGATGGATTTGATTCTGTCTCATCTTGGCGTGCATCACCGCCATCAGAATTATCAGACGTATTCGAAGGAGCCTGATCCCATGAATGCTTCGACAACTGATTGGTGAGTTAGGGTTTCGGGTCTTGACAACCTCCACTGAAATTGGTGAATTCG